>PVIC010051020.1:0-12611 GCA_004025085.1 Thryonomys swinderianus
TCTCTCTCTCTCTCTCTCTCTCTCTCTCTCTCTCTCTCTCTCTCTCTCTCTCTCTCTCTCTTTCTTCCTTCCTTCCTTCCTTCCTTTCTTTCTTTCTCTCCCTCTCTCACTTTTAAAGACAGGGTCTCCCTTTGCAGTTCAGGCTGGTCCTGAGCTCATTATGTAGCCCAGGTAAGCCTTGAACTCAGCAGTCTTCCTACCTCTGCCTCCTAAGTGCTGGGATTACAGGCGTGGCTCACGGCACTGTGGTATGTGGTACTGATTCCTGGTGAGTGTGAGTCACCATGCCCAGTATTGTATGTGGTTACTGAGGACTGGACTTGGGACCTTGTGCTTGCTAGGCAGGTGCCAGAACCACTGAGCTAAATTTCTGGCCCCCCTTCCCTCTTCCCCTCTCTCTCTTACTTTTTTTCTTTTTTCCTTTGTTCTGTGGTGCCAGGCTCTTGCACATGCTAGAGCTCTAAGGGCTGGGGATTTAGCTCAAGTGGTACTGTGCCAACCTTGGATGCACAAGGACCCAAGTTCAATCCCCAGAACCAAAAAACAAAAACAAAAACCAAACCAAAACAAAAAACATGGTAGAGCTCTACCACTGAGCTCTCCCCTGGCCCTCGTTAATACTGTTTTTGCTGCTCCAGTCTTTGGTCAGGCTGTGCTGATTCCTGTCGTCAAGGCTGTCCTTCCTTCTCCTGCAGTTTCCCCCCACTTTCCAGCTCTCAGCAGTTGCTCGGCTCCCTGGCCGGGATGGGCCCATGTGACCTGGCGGATTTGAGTTGTGGAGTGGGGAATGATTACTGGCTGGCTTCGGAATGTTCCAGAAATAAAACCACTGTGGCAAGGGCAGCGTGCAGCTGCTCACACAGAGTCAGGAAGAGCTCCCTTTCCCAGCAACTCCAGCTATATCCTGTCATTTTTGCCCTGGTTTGGATCTAGAACCCAGACTTCCTCGGAATTTCCTGGGACATCTAAGTGTTCCATGAGCCTTGGAAATGTCACAGGGTGGAGAAGTTTGTGCCACGTTTTACTGCTGCTCTGTTGAACACCTAGCTACGGGGGCCATAAACTCTCAGCTTCAGTCATGAGTTAAAGAGACAGAGTTTAAAACAAAAGAAGATGGTTTATTTGGTAAAAGAGTGAATGAAAATAGACACTACTCTGGGGGAGTATGGGGTGTCAGAGATGAAAACCTGTGGGTTTTTGACCTTTCTATTTAGAACTAGTGATTTCTCACATCCCCGTGCGGGCACATGGAAGATGCCGCTATCTGATTGGCCCTCTGGCTGTCTTTGATGTTAACCTGAGCATCTCTGTCTACAGTCTTTCTGGCTGCCCTTTGAGATGGATTGCGGGGTGCATATAGTCGGGTAACTTGGAGTTAATGACCAAGCAAAGGGGACCTGTGCATATCTGGTGCAAATATTGTGATGCTAAAGGGAGAACAGACATATAAGTACATATGTGTAGGGGCTAGTTTTCCTAGTCTCTCGGGTATCTGGCTTTGGGCTTGCTTTGTTCAGTGCCTTTCTGGGTGTAGTCCCTTTCTCTTTTGTCTTCTAATTGCCCTAACAGTAGAGTCCATCTGCCCCTAGTAGGATCTTCCATTAATTTTAAAGAAAGCGTGTCTTCTCCCTGTCTAGAAGCCACCTTTCTCTTATAGAAGCATTCATACTCAGGTTTCCATCTTGTTCTTCTGTTCTCTAAGCAACTCCCCGAACTTTCCTGAGACTCAGTCTTCTCATCTGTCAGTGGGGCTAATGATAGCCCTTGCTCCAAGGGATTGTGAAGGGTGGGAGCTGAGCATTCACCAGTACTGGCACATTGGGCTTTGCAAGTCATAAGAATCACTCAGGCCCAGGCACGGGGCAGGTGGCCCTTAATGAGGCCTCTAGACCTCTTTAGGAATCATATAGTCACCTGCGGGCAGAAGCTTGCCCCATGCGTAAAATGTGCTCTCAAGCCAGCGTGGCCACATCATTCTGCCACACATCTGTTGCCAGTCCGTCTGTCTCCTCCATGTTCCTTAAGTACCTTTCCAGTTGAACAACTCTAGTAAATAGAGAGGTTTCCTGCCTGTGTGAGAAGTCCTTTTCCTTGCTTTTTTTTTTTTTTTTTTTTTTGAGACAGGGTCTCACTTTGTAGTTCAGACTGGCCCTGAGCTCACTATGGTGCCAGGCAAGCTGCCGCGAACTTAGCAATCCTCCTGCCTCTGCCTCCTGAGTGCTGGGATTATAGGCATAAGCTACCATGCCCGGCACTAGGGTGTGTGGTACTGATTGCTGGTGGGTGTGAGTCACCACACCTGGTATTGTTGTATGTGGTTACCAGGGATTGAACTCAGGACCACCACACCTGGTGTTATCATATGTAGTTACTGGGGATCAAACTCAGGACCTTGTGCTTACTAGGTAGGTGCCGGAACCTCTGAGCGATATCTCCAGCCCCAGGCCTCTAGCTTGATTAACTGAGTCTTTTCTTTCAATTGCAAAATGCCTAGTCTTCTGGGTTTCCTGTACAGCTGGCAAGGATGCTGAGTGATTTTTTACAGGCATGAGCTAAAAGGGGAACCCGAGACTAGGATTCGACTATCTTCTTTCTCCTCTTTGCCTTACAACATTCTGTCTTAAATGCTGACCCCTTCCGGGTCACTTGAACTCATGCAGTTCTTCAGAAACTCTTATTCTTTGCGTCAGATACGTGAAAAGCAGAGGATAAGGCCCCAGGCGACCTTTCCAATGCTCTCCAAGCTTGAGCTGGACCAGGCAGGACAGGCAGTTTCTTCTGTAGCCCCTCCCCGTTGATGGCGATGAGGCTGTCTGGGCCAGGGCCAGCTCTGAACTCACTGTCTCCCCAGGTGAACTTGTGGTTGCTGGTGTCTTAGCTTTGGATCAGCCCTAACCGACAGAGTGATAGTGAAGAAGGAGCTGCTTTCCCAAGTGGCCGGGATGGATGACTACCAGGTCAGGAACAAATATGACGACAGGCATCCGCCGCTGCTTATTGACGGAAGCATCAAGCAGGCCCTGGAGCTGGTGGGAATGAGCTATGCCAGGCACTGACCAGCATGAACCAGGAGCGCTCTGTGACAGCTCCACTACGGAACTCACTGCTGTGACCAGGTGTGTGCCCACCCTGTGCCCCCTTCCTCGGAACCGGGCTGTCTCCTCAGCTGCTGTGGCTCGGCACCTGCTGCGGCTGGGCCAGAACTGTGACGGAGACACGGAGGAGACAAACCGGCAGAGACGGAATCCTTGCCCTTGATGATGTCACCTTTGGGGTAGGGACAGAGCCGGAGAGACACCAGGACAAGCCGGAGCTGTCAGGGGGCGATGGCCAGGGAAGCGTCGCTCCTGTTGCTGAGCACTGCGTGCTCCCCACCTTTGAGGTGACTCCCCACAGCCCTTGAATCCGGTTTTATTATCCTCATGTTACAGATGGGAAACCGAGGCTCACAGTGTTAGAGTCTAGTGTCCCAGCTCGTCACCTCAGGCTGGAGCCTCCCATCCAGTAATGAGGTTGAAGTGCCAAGAGCCGAACTTCGACCTCAAATCCACTCATTTACGGCAAAGTGCCAACACTACATTTAACCTGAACATCGAGGTTTTAGTTTAGAGAAAACATCTCTACATTAACATCTTAAAAGAAAACCGCACTCCCGCGCGTGCCACTGGCTCGCCGCCACCACCCCGCCACCACCGCGGCCATGTCTGCTGTGGTGCAGAGCTGGGATTTGAACCCAGGCGTGTTTTGCTCCAAGGGCTCTGACAGGGAAGGCTGCATGGGAGAGGGGGCCCCTGACCTGAATCTGATTGAATTTTCTTGATTAATAACGGAAGTGGAAACTGAGTTGGAGTGTGAATGGGGATTGAGGGGAGCAGTATGAACCAGGAAGAAGGAAGAGACAGATGGCGGGCTCCTTGTACACACGGACACACCCCAGGTCGGGCTCCTGATGTCCACTGTGCTGCTTCTCTTCTGCCGCAGGCTGCTGAAGCGGTCACGTCCCTAGGTTTGGGAGCCAGTGTCCTGGCTGGTCTGGGATTAATGGGGATCCTGTCATCCCGAAGCAAACAGGAAATGCAGTGAACCCAAGACAGTGTTTTAATGGCACCAGCTGACGTGGCTTTTCTTGGTTAGCCAGCAGTGGGAGGGTTGGCTTTATTGATTTCACTCTTTTGTGATCACGGATGTTTATTTTAGTGGAGTTAAGTAAAAGTATAAAAAAATTGCACTCGAGGAACTAATTAATGGAACATGAATTCCTTTGTTTTGCTTTTGTCTGTTCAAATCCACTTTCTTACTGGTTTTGTAAATTTCTTTTAGCTAATGGTAATATATAAAATTTTAGAGTTTTTTGGATCTGATCTGAGAAAATCTTGACCACATGTTTTCACATGCCTATTGTAAAACGTCAGTATCAACATTTCCTTTTTGTGCAGTGTCTGATTTTATGTTCTCTGCTGATTAATCTACTGATCAACCTATTTGTGACTGATATTCTTGTGCAATGACCTCTTATATGTTGGCTGTTATCTTTGTCTCAGAACTTAGTATCAAATCACTGGGCGTGGGGGTTCATGGCTGTAGTCACAGCACTCGGGAGGTAGAGGTGGGAGGACTGCTGAGTTCAAGGATTGCCTGGGCTACATAGTAAGCTCAGGGCCAGCCTGAGCTACAAAGCGAGACCCTGTCTTAAAAAAAAAAAAAAAAAAAGAATTTAGTATCAAATCAGCAGAAAATTAAAGTTTTTCCAAAATATTCATATGATTCATTATATTGCATTTATTGGATTACCAGATAACGCACAGACCTTCATTATATTTATCTGAAAGTTCTCTCATTTTCTCAATGAATTCTATTAAAATTAAAAAAAATTTGCTATAATTTGCATTTGAATTTTAGAGTAGTTTAGTTGAAATTATAGCTCATTTGACCTTACTTTCATATTTCATTAATGTTATTGTTTGCCTTTTTTATCCTTTAATACATTTTTGGTGGGTTTATTTTTTATTGACAAATGAAAGTTATTTAGTTATGATGTGCAACACAATGTTTTGATATATGTCTATAGTGGGGCTGGCTAAATTGTTTACATTTTGGGATGGTTAAATGGAGTAATTTATATATTGTTTTTGAGACAGGGTCTTACTTTGTAGTTGAGGCCAGCCCTGAGCTCACCATGTAGCCCAGGCAAGCCTCAAACTCACAGCAATCCTCCTGCCTCTGTCTCCCGAGTGCTGGGATTACAGGCTTGAGCTACCACGCCCGGCTAACTGGAGAAATTTAAAATATACATTAGTTCATATAATATTTTTGTGGTTGGACTGGAGATGTAGCTCAGTGGTTCTGGCCTCTGCCCAACAAGTGCAAAGTCCTGAGTTGGATCCCTGATAACCACATATAATGATACTGGGTGTGGAGACTCACGCCCACCAGCCATCAGTACCACACACCACAATGGTAGGCCTGGTGACTCACGCCTGTCATCCCAGCACTCAGGAGGCAGAGGCAGGAGGATTGCTGAGTTCGAGGCTTGCCTGGGCTACATAGTGAGCTCAGGGCCAGCCTCAACTACAAAGAGAGACCCTATCTGAGAAAAAAAATTGTATAAAAACACCTAAAATCTCTTGGTAATTTTCAGTTATATTACAAAGTTACTACCTGTATTTGCCATGTTGCCCAATGGATTTTTTTCACTTATTCCTTCTAACTGAAACTTTTTCCTTTTTTCCCCTTTTTATTAGTGTATGTTATGTTACACAATATAAATATACACCATATATATATATATATACCATATACATATATAAGATGCCATATATATATATATACATGGAGGGAGGATATATATATTTATGATTTTATATATATATATATATGGCATCTTGATCCTTTTTCTTCTCCGTCCCTTCCTCTCCATCTGTCTTTGCCCACTGAGCATGAATTCTGTTAAAGACGGAGCTATGTACTGCTATGGACTCAAGTCTATGTTCCCCTCTCACGCCGAGGCCCTCTGTTGAAGCTCTTGTGTGCAGTGGGATGGCACCTGGAGAGGGGATCACTGGGAGGCCACTGGGTTTAGATGAGGTGGTGCGTGCAGGTCCCCTGCGGGAGGAGGGCGTGGTCTCTCTTTCTCTCCCTCCATGATGTGCAAATGTAGTGAGAAGGAGGCCATCTGCTTGCCACAGAGAACATCTCCCTAGGTGTGAAATCTGCCAGCATCCTGATTATTTTGGATTCTCAGTTGCTATGGTTTGAAGATAATTGGCTCCCTCTGACACTCATGTTGAAATTTAATCCCTGTTCAGACCAGTATTTATCCATTCATGTGCCAACCAGAAATCCAACCCAGGTGTATTCAGGTGCATGCCTGAAGACGTAGGCTCTATGCTTCTCATTTTATGTCCCTTCAGGATAAAGAGGATCTCAAAAATTATTTTGCGCAATCCCAAGTACTGATTTCACCAGGGAGAGATCATTTGTAGTCTTTAATTATGCTCATTTTCAACTCCTGAGATTTGCCCAGGAAAACCTACCTCCAGCACGTGTTGCTAATTAGAAAAACATTCGGTGATCAGAGATATAGACAATTCATAGTCGCCAACCAGCTCTGCAGTGCCAGCCCACCGCTGCTGGAGTAAGTTACCCCTGATTGGAAAGTAGCCCATACTGGCCAGGTTTTCAGGGAACTTAGCCCTTGAGCCCCTTTTGTTTTTTGGCGGGGGGCAGAATGTGTGCAGGGGCTGAGCTCGCTCTCTGTTGGAAAAATCTCAAGAGGCCAGTGCGGGCTGCTCAGAGTGCAATGCAGATGGGGAGGCTACCAGGGAACAGTGTGCTGGTGCCAACATCTGCCCTGAGCGTGGGCTAAGCAGCCCCCACAGCCCTGCCTGGCTCTTGCACTCGGACAGCCCCACCCTAAGAATGGACACAGATCTCTCAATCTACCCCTCCTTCCCCGAAGGCCCCAGATCTGACTGTCCCTCGTGCTGGGCAGAATTTGAAAACCTTGGGACAGTTTTGCCTCCAACCCCTCCTACTTTCTGTGCAATATGCTGCCATCTGCCTCCTTTGCTCCTGACTGCATATTCAAGGGACACATACACCCTGGTCACCACTCCGTCTAGCAACCCCGATTCTGGCCTATACTTACCCTTGCACACACCCAAACCAAGACGTAAGCACATCGCTTCTATTTCTTCCCTGTCCTACCAGAAAGCAGAAGGTCGCTAGTGTTTTACACAGTAGCTAAAGGGGTTGCAATGAATACTGTTCTAGGAGCCCTAGCCAAAGCAGTTCCATCTTGTGGTGCATTTTCCTGCCCAAACCATTCAGATGCCCAAGACACCCCCTGCCCCATCCTGTGCTGGGGCTCGGGTCCAGGCAGCAGAACAAGGAAGTTTCCTGTTGTTGTGGCTGTACTTTGTTACTGATTAATGGCTGGAGTTTTCTGATAAGGATGGGTTTGGGAACAGAGTACACACAATTTTTTCCAAGGCCCTTTCTTGCCTTGGATTTTGCTTTTGCTGTTTTAACGAGAGCCCTGTAAACAGTAGTTTACAGGACGGTTGGTGACTTTAGTGGTGTTGTGGCCTGCAGATTTGTCCTTTGCTCTGTAAAAACTAATAAACTCAGCTACTTGCCAAGCAGGCCTTGTCTCAGTCATTCTTTTTTTTCTAATTGCATTATTTATTGGTACAATTTGCATACATCTCACACTCACACATAACATTGGGGCAGTCATTCTTTAGACTGTTGGCCCTGCTTAGTCTGGAGGTAAGTTGGGAAGTGAATCCTGGAGCTGAGGTGACCCCGAAGTGGCCATTTTCTTCCACGTGGCGTAGGGTGACATACCTCCTAGGTGAGCCTGCCCACCGCATGAGCACAGGGACATCCTCAAGCGTGATGGACTGGTGGAGCCCCCTGCAGTCCCTGAGGTAGTCTTGAAGGGACAGGATTGCAGGAGAGGGGTCACCGCTGTGACATGCCCCTGTTGTGAGCGGTAAGACGTGCTGAGCTGTCTGTCCACAGGGGAATTACCCACTTGAAGGAGGAATTCAGTCTTGAAAAGGATGTGTGAGTAGTGTCTTCTGTTTTAGCTCTGACTTGGCAGGTAAGTGAAACAAGATGGAACCTCGCCTTTCATTTTTTAGTGTGTGTGGGGAGCTACAGGAAGTGGGGGGCACTTACAGGAAGCGGGAGCACAGGACTATACTGTGATAGCAAATCCTGCCAGGCACTCAAAGACCTGCAGGCTGGGGGAAGAGTCAGACAGCCAGGAAGAGGAGATGGAGGCAGACGCTGTGCATGAACCCCCCACCCCACCCCAAGACCAGCCATCAGCAGAAGGGAGAAGTCCGTGATTGACCATGCAGATGGAGGCTTTACTAATCATTCTGTTCATGATGTTACAGCAAAAGGGAGTTGAAAGCACTTGAGAGATGCAGAACTTGGGTAAAGGAAAGAAGTTTAATAGCTAGCGAAGGTCAGCCAGGAGGGAAACGAGTCTCGCTCAGCTCGACTGACCCCCTATTGTAGTTTTCCAACAGTTGTAAAGAAACAGGGAGGGTAACATCTTGATTTACAATCCCAGGTCCCACAGATCTGCTTGCAGGACCATATGGGGGGGGGGTCCAGTCAGTTTCCATGGTTACAAGTAGTTACTTTTTAGAACAGGGGTAGTCTAGTAGATTAGTGAGTAGGGGGAGGAAGCTGGGCAGAAGGTGGGGAGGTTACAATTTACTACACAGGTGTGCTGGGAGTCAACAGAGAGAAACTTCCAGGAAAGGGTTGATTAGCACCTAAAGTAATTAAAGGAACCAGGCTCTACAGGGTAAGCAAATGTCTAATTAAATCAGAGGCTACTATCATTCACAATTCTGTCTCTGTGACATATGGGGGGGGCTGACACCAGCGCAGGTCTCAGCTATTGCAATTAGGGTTCCCGTGTCATTCCTGCAGTCAGGTTTCCCGTGACAATGACACTAGGGTTGTCTGGGAATAGTCTGCCTCTGAACAGCCCAGGTTTAGGAAAATGTTTGAGCAAACAGTACAAAAGCCTTTGACTGCTTGGCTTGTGGGGTTTTGGGATGCAGAGGCTGATGGAATGTTCTTAGGTGCCATGAGACTAAAAAGCTGGCCAACAACCCAGCGGTCCCTGAGACAGCTGCATACTCTCCAGCAATATGAGGGGGACGTTCTCATGGCCCGGCTCACACAGGCCATGAGTGACACCTGGATGTGGGCTGCTGAAGTCCCTGCAAGTGCCTCACTGGAAGGTGTCTGGGAGGGGCAGGTGATGTTCCAGGACCTGGGCTGTGGGAGGGTATTTTTGGTAATCCATTCATTGGGCAAACACCACGCTTATTTGGTACCTGAGGTGGAAGTTAATCTAAGAGGGACCCACAAAGGAGTGCAGAGCCCCAGCGGTCATGTTAAGCTCACTAGTGGGGTGCAATCCCTGTGAGATGGGAGCATCTCTGGTACATCTACACAACTTGGAGCACTGTGTGAGCTGAATACACAGAGCGTTGAAGGGACTGAAGAGGGGCACTTAGGCAGGTAACCAAATCAAAAGGGTCCTTCCGGTGACTAGGATCCAACAGTGGCAGAGTTTGTACCGTGCTGCTGTGCTCTACAACAGGTCAGTGGCATTCTGGTTCCATCCTGGTAGGTTTATGGAGGACTCTGAGCCAGAACAATTCACTGGAGAGGAAAAAAAGGAAGGGACATGTGGGAGACAGGGTAAGAGGATGCAGCCAGAACCCTCATGGCAAGCTCCAGTCCCCCTTGAGTCCCACAGCAACAGGATTAACAACCAACAAACAACAAAATCAGAAGCTTGAGGAAAAGGTTGAGCCTGGGCTTGACTCTTGCTACTCTGATCAGTGACAACTAAAGGCCAAAATACTGCACGAGCAGAAAGGGCCAATGCCCCAAATTTGCTGCACCTTTATTTGGTATAAAGCCTTCACATCCATAATCCTAACATGCATAAAACAGGGCAGTTCAATATACAGTACCACATACCACAGTGCCGGGCATGGTGGCTCATGCCAGTAATCCTGGACTGGAGAGGCAAAGGCAGTAGGATTGCTATGAGTTCAAGGCCAACCTGAACTATAAAGTGAGACCCTGTCTTGAAAAAAAAGAAAGGTATTCTGTTTACATTCTGTGTAGGCATGCGAGGCCTGCTCCTGGCTATGGCCTGAGCATGGATGCATGGGCTGAGCAGGTGCACAGGGCAACATGAATTGTATCAGGTCTATGGCTTTGAGTGAGGGCCAGGATATGCATGCACCTGGGGAGTACAGCTACTCTTGCAAGCATTTTCCTGTAAAGAGGCCACTGGGGAAGCCACGAGCAAGAAGTTGATCAGTTCAGTGTTACCTGTGGGGCCCATGGAGAACTGACAGTGACAAAGCACTCATTTCACCAACACTGATGTGCAAGATTGGGAGGAGGACAATCCAGCACTCTGGTACTGACACCTGCCATACCATCTCACTGGGGTTGGCTTTGCTGAAAGGGAAAATAGTTGTTAAAGCAAAGGTTAAAAGGTTTAAGTGAAACCCCCGTGTGGGTAGAAAAGTACTTCTAGAAGCCATAAGGTTGTTGAATGAGACTCCCAATGCCAGGGCTGGAGCTGAGAGGGAAAACCAAACCCTGCTTGCTTACAAAACGCACCCAGTAATCATGACAACAGCTATGCCACAAGTTCATCAGAGTGTAACGATCTTAGAAAGTCCCCCCAGAACTTCCTGCCTCTTCTTAACCACAGTCTCTGCCCGTATAATCTTGCCTGCTATTTTCTCCTCCAATAATTCTATTCTAAGCACAGAGGCATAAAAATGAGAGGAAGCTTCTCTTTGACGCTCTCAAGGTGACAGAAGTCCCTTGCTAGGCTGCAAGTGATAAAGGTGCTTTTGCTCTGACAGTGTCTGAGTGCTCAGTCTGGGTGCCCTACCTTTTCTGCTGTTTCAGGGTTACTCTCTATGAGTTGTTGGCCAGGGAGTCCCTGAGAGCCCTGTACCTTAAAGCTATTGTTACTGCAGTCGGGTGTACCCCAGAATTGGATGGCAAGTCCTTATTGCTGAAGATGCACACACTTTTGCAGCAAGACTTGAACAAATCAAGCTGGGACTAAACTAGAAGCCTTCTCCTTATTGGCTAGAGGGCACTACGTAGGTGTCGGGGAAGTATTGTCTCCAAAGGGACAAATCTGTTGGTACAGATACATAACATTAACAAAATGTCTCCAAAAGTCCTGCTTGGATATAGGTCACTGGTGCAGTAGTGGC
This sequence comes from Thryonomys swinderianus, assembly GCA_004025085.1. NCBI lineage: Eukaryota > Metazoa > Chordata > Mammalia > Rodentia > Thryonomyidae > Thryonomys > Thryonomys swinderianus. The sequence goes on from PVIC010051020.1 coordinate 11,295, forward strand.
ACAGATGGTCTGAGTGTAGCTAATTCCTTTCCAAGGGGATCTTAAGCTCATCCCAAGGAAGGGGATCTATATTTGATACTGCAAGGCAGGGCAAACCCCAGTGACCTGGGAAATCGTAGTTCTTGAGGGCAAAACCACTGGTGTTGTTACACTGAATGGATATGATACACCAGTGAGACTGCTGTCTAAACATCTGTGTTTGTGTCCAGAGACTACTGTAGCTACTGGCCACAGGTAGGGGAATTTCTTGTTGCAGTGAACATGACCATGGCAGCAGTGCAGTAAGTTCAACTGTTGGGTCTGTGGTAAATTCTCTCCTCTAGTGAACAGATCATGACCTGGAGTATGCGATGCTTGTTCCTCTAGAATCGAATCACATAGGTGAAGGGGAATGCACGTCCTGGTGGCCTTTTTTCTGAGATGAAGCCTTAGCAAAAGTAAGAAAGCATGTAAATGAGTTCTGACCTGTGCCTACAGTGGTTTGGGACAGTGACTTGGAAGGTAGATAACAAGGAATGGTATGCCCTTATATCCCCTTCTGGAAAGATATAGTGAAACTGACTCTTTCCTCAGTGGACATAAGGGATAAATATCTTTTAAAAACTTCCTGTTTCACTTAAATTTTTTTCTATTTGTATTAGTACTTTTTTTTTTTTTTTGAGATAGGGTCTCGCTTTGTAGTTCAGGTTGGCCCTGAGCTCACTATGTAGCCCAGGCAAGCCTCGAACTCAGCAATCCTCCTGTCTCTGCCTCCCGAGTGCTGGGATGACAGGCATGAGCCACCACGCCCAGCTGTATTAGTACTTCTTAAAGCACATGATGATTGCACCCATTTTGTTCAGTTGGTACAGAAACATAACATTAACAAAATATTTTTTGTCTTACTTTTCTCATTGCTGAGGCAAAATACATCACACCTGAAGTTGGAGTAGGGAAGATTTATTTTGGCTCATAGTTTGTTGAGATTTCAGTTCACAGTTGAGTGGTAACAAAGCAGGGAAGCATAGCAAAGGGGGACCAGAGAGGAGAAACAGTCCATGGTGTGGCAGGGCAGCAAATGGCAGCAGCAAGCATTCTTTCTGTTGCTTTTAGTCCATCCAGGACTCCCATCCTTAGGGAGGTAGCACTTGAACCCAGGATGGGGCACCCTTATTGCTGCATCACCTGTTTTTTTTTTTTTTTTTTTGAGACAGGGTCTTGCTTTGTAGTTCAGGCTGGCCCTGAGCTCACTATGTAGCCCAGGGAAGCCTCAAACTCAGCAATCCTCCTGCCTCTGCCTCCCGAGTGCTGGGATTACAGTTGTGAGCCACCACACCT
>PVIC010051021.1:0-12618 GCA_004025085.1 Thryonomys swinderianus
TGTGGCAATAGGAAGATTCTAATATTAATCTGTTAACCTGATCAACTTAAGAGTTTTTTCTCATTAGCCAGAAAGTTTAGAAAGAAAAAGGACCAGTAATGCACAGCAGGAAGATGCCTGTAGAACAATTTTCAAAATAAATTTCAACACAGCAACTACAACTCAGGGATAATATTATCCCAAAATCTGCAATACAAAGTAACTTAATCAAATCCTCTCGAGGCATATGTTGTTCATGAAAGCTCATGATTTTATTCTGAGAGGAATTCCCAATCTGAAAAACAATCTCAAATTGTTACTCTCAGCATCTGCCATATTTGGCTAGATACAAGGAATCTGCCTTGAACAATCTAGAATGTAATCGTATAATCAACATTAGGCACTAGCCTAGTAGATCAAGTCAGGGTAGGAAAGATTTGCAGCCATTTCATAATTCAATAAACAATTTTCACTAAGTTATGGCCAGCCTCATGAGTACAGCACCGATTTTTCTCTATAAAGAGATTTGTCAGTCAAGGCACAAGAAGGAATTTAAGTGTTGGGTTTGCAAACATTAACAACTGTGCATGTGTGCAGTGACGTGCATACGTGTGTCAGACTGTAAAGGGCAGCATGCAATCACAAAGTAATTTCATGAGCATGTATGCAATGGCTGTGCACTTCATGTTTTACTGTTCATTCAAATATGGTTTCATGACACAGAATGAGTTCTCATAACACCCCTGAGGGAGTCCAGTGGAAGGATTAGGAGTCTAGTGTAAATTTAAGCAGGGAAAGCTTACTGTCCAGACTTCTGTTTCTTGTTTGCAGGACTTCTCCTCTTCATAACATCTTTTGTCTATGTATGTAAGGACTCTAGAGTCAGTTGTAAGTGTATAATTACTTAAGCTGTTGAGTCTTTAGTTATCTGGGAAATGTTACCAGTAACATCTGCCTTCCAAGGTTGTAGGGCTAAACTTACAGTGTATGTCTTGAGTACTTGATACAGTGGGGGCACAAAAATAGTGTATGTTACTATTAGTGTTGTCACCTGGCTCACCTAACTTACACATGGTCCTATTTATATGATGCTTAATTTTATTAAACACTCACATACACAGATATATACAGAAACATATACATATGCTAAACTTAGGCAATGGACTTTGTCAAACATTGTAGAATCAAGGTAAAATAAGATTAAAAATGTTTTCTACTGTTGAAATAATTCATAATTAGCAGAGAACTTGCAAGTGTAAATATTAGTTGGGATATAAATAGCTCTGGAAATAGGTTAATGCAATATCTACATAAAACATGGTGAGTCCAGAACCAATGCATGTAGTTAGTAAAAAGATGCAAAAGGTGTAAATGAGACGTTAGAACTTTTTAACAAGTTCTAATGAATTTGCTATATGAAGTGAGAAAAAAGGAGTCAGAGACAATCTGAGGGTTTCAGTCTCACAAAACTAATCAGACAGACGTTTCTCAGTAAGATATTTTGGTTTGGTGAAGAAGTAAAGGATTTTACTTCCAGATGTATTGAGTTTAAGGTATTCTTGGACCAAGAGGAAATACCAGAGGGTCAGCCTAAAATTGCAATATTACTCCTAATATTTCTATATTTTGATTAGTGTTTTAAAACACATAAAGTATCTAAATTTTAATATTCTACATGTCACAGCTAAAGTAATTGTGCCAGGTAAAGCTAAGAATGTCACTTCTAATGTTTAGTTTTTGAAGGAGTCACACTGTCATATTGTAATTTTAATGCACTCCACCATTGAGTCATAAATACACAAGCACACCACACACACTAATACTGTGAAGTGGAGGTGGGCAAAGTGAATAATTTAAGAAATTTTCATGTCACACTGGATCCAAAGGGAAAAGACATTCTTTAATAAATTATGACCCATAGTTGCCCTCCTAATTAAAATATTGCACCAACGGTCTCACTTACATAAGTGGCGCTATTTTTTATTCTAAATACACTCTTCAGCATTGCCAAGTATGGACAATTTGTTATTTTTGTTAGAGTTAATGTTATAGGAGACATTATTTAGATTAAACATTAGCTAGATGTTTCTCAGGTCTAGCTGGTTAAGCCTGTGACCTTATAATGTAAAAAACAGTTACCTCTAGAAATATGACAAAGCTCTCTTCTCTGTAGAGTCAGCACACATCAAATATATGAGAAAATGAACAATTAGTTGCCATGTTATAAAACACAGTGCATTAGTTCCCTGGTGGTGCCTTCAATACCAAATAACTTTTATGAGTCTTGGGAAGGCTAGAGAAATCACTAGAAGGATGTAGATAAATCAGTGCAATGAATTGACAAACTATAACTCAACAATAACTATTAGTCTTCATAATTACTTGAGCATGTATAAAATAAACTATAGGGAGATGTATCCTTATTCCTTTAGAAATTGTATTACATGAGATTAACTCCAAATCTACTTTTATTTTTATTTTTTTTTATTTCTTATTTTTTTTGAGACAGGGTCTCGCTTTGTAGTTCAGGCTGGCTCTGAGCTCACTATGTAGCCTAGGCAAGCCTCGAACTCAGCAATCCTCCTGTCTCTGCCTCCCGAGTGCTGGGATTACAGGCGTAAGCCACCACGCCCAGCTCCAAATCTACTTTTAAATCTGTATATGATCCAAAAAAATATTGTTAAGAACTATGTGTATGCTACAGAGATTATCTTAATATCAGCTCATTATCATTTATTAAAAGTTTCAGTTGTTACTGGTTGGTAAGGTTTTACTAGGAACACGTTTTAAGAAAAATTCATACTCCTTGTTTAGTCTCACCAAAAAGAAGATGGTACATTTAATGACTGTATTAGGCACATAATATGCAATGTGCACTATTTATAGGAGGAAAGGTTTGATTTAGCTCATGATTTCAAGACATTAAAATGTGGTTGCCTGGTTCCAAGGCAGAAACTTCATGGTGGAAAAACATGGCGTACCAAAGCCTCTCAATTCATACTGGTGGGAAAGCAGAGCTACAGAACAGTGCCGGAGGAGGAGAGGAGAGCACCGAAGACCACGCTTCTGTGAAATGCCAGATACACTCACAACCATACTCCTCTAATCTGCTATGTATTTTTTATCCCAACAAAGGTGTCACATCTGGATGAATGGGCTGTTCATAATGGTACCTAACATAACATAACCTGAGTACAATAGGAAACACAGCTATCTCTTTCCAAAATCTTCCAAAGTCTCAAAAATTTTTGGACTCTTTGTATCAAGAATAAAATGCACACATCTTATTTTTGTTCTCATAGCAAATGCTATCATTTGAGAAATCTAAACACACTCTATTCTTTATAAAAGCCATCATGTACAATGACAATACTACTCATCAGAAAAGTGTAACTGGCTAATACTGATAATCATTTAATGTGTTTAAACTGACACAATAAAATTATTGATAGCAGTTTTCAGTTCTATATCATGGCATAGGGTTTCTACTTCTACGTTCTATCTCTTACTTTCTCTCAGAAAGTATGAAAATTAGGGCCAGTGACCAACAGAGGTAAATCATGAGGTTAATAAATTAATGTTTCATGCTATGTTCTTAATGCTTTTATATCCCTCAAAAATTCATGTGTTGAAACTCCAGCCCCAAGATGATAATATCAGGAAGAAGGGCTTCTGGGAGGTGGTTATGTCATGAGGAGGGACATTTCATGAATGAGATTCATGTGTTTATAAAAAAGAAGGCGGTCGGTAGCTTGTCCACCCTTTCATTATGTGACATCAGAGTGACCAGACAGCTGTCTGGGAAAAACCTGCTCTTCACCAGGCACCAAATCTGCCAGCATCTTGAGCTGTACTTCCAGGTCTAAAAACTTCAATTTCTGTTGTTCTCTGCATGTTGGGAGTTTATAAAATGCTTGGTCTAAGTTATTCTACATGGTAGCCCATGTCAACAAAGAGAGTTTAATACAGTACACTTCTTTTAAAGAACTGAGCATAAATTTTAGGTTTTATTTTACTTTTCAAAAATATTTACCATTTAGAAATTGGGCCAGAGGGTTAGCTCAGTGGTTCCAGTGCCTGCCTCACAAGCACAAGGCCCTGAGTTCGATCCCAGTAACCACATACAATGCTGGGCGTGGAGACTCACGCCCACCAGCCATCAATACCACATACCACAGTGCCGGGCGTGTTGGCTCACGCCTGTAATCCCAGCACTCGGGAGGCAGAGACAGGAGGATTGCTGAGTTCAAGGCTTGCCTGGGCTACATGGTGAGCTCAGAGCCAGCCTGAACTACAAAGCAAGGCCCTGTCTCAAAAGAAAAAAAAAAAAATTACCATTTAGAAATATGTGTATACTTGTAACTCTGAAGACAAAAGTCACTATCAACACAAAAACGTAACTGGAAAACATGGGCTTCAGTGTCTAAGAATGATGGGATTCCAGCTTTATCTGAAGTATGAAAGGAAGTGCTGCGCTGGAGCGGTTCTTCTCATCCAAGGGTAACGTAGTTCGTCACGTGGCTGCGCTGAACTATAAAGTACTTGAAAATTTATTGATTGTTTCCCCAAATCCAAATATATGCATGAGCAGATAAATTTATACAGACCTACTAAGGATTATTTCAGTGTGTTTGTAATTTGTGCAATCCTGGTTTTAATCCCTGCTACTGAACGACCGAGTTTTCTTTAAGCTGTAGGGTAATATGGTTGAGGTGATCCTAGAATAGGATGTGTGGTGATGCCGTTATCCTTTAGTCCTTGACAGTTTCCTGATCTCCCACTCAAGTCCCCTAATACGAGGCAGTTCCTGATATCCTTACTGTTTGCTGAGCTTCATGTAACTTCTCTCACGGACAGTGACTTTGGTCAGAGTTCTGAATAGTCTTGTCTCCTAATGGTGTCACTAGAAATTGGCGCCGGTGAGGCTGCTGGGTACCTCAGCCCACTCCACGACCCTCAGGAGAAAGAGTGGGGCTCTTCCATGCTCCTCTCTTCACTATTTCCTTCCCCAAGAGGAGTCACCTTAGGGAAGAAGACACTCATTTTCCAGATCATTAATTACTTCAGATTTCTGTGGGTAGATAGTGGAAAGAAAATGAAATGGAAAGCTCTTGAAGTCATGATTTATTTCCTCCTTCCAACCAACCAAACCAGTAGCTGAGGTTGTTGGGCTAACATTTTACTTACTCATTTTCTGTCCCTCTGAATGTTATCTTTTTGACCCATTTGGCAACCAGGCGAGAGTTGCTGCCAACTAAGCTCCAGCCAGAAGCCTCAACGCTCATTCTCGGCCCTTGTCTGTGCTCTGACTCACCCTGTCACCCTGTGTGGTGTTGGAATATAAAACTCAAATGTGGGACTTGGCCATGAGAGACAACAGGGGGCAGTTTGGCCAGTTGAAAGTGGTGCCTGAGGGTGCACTGCCTCCTTCACCGATGTGCCGTACATTCCAGAACTCAGGCCCAAAGCTCCTGTCAGTAATAGTGTATTCCTGTGTATCACCAGTATCTGTTGTAGGATCATCTTGAAACAATAATACAGCTGTGGCAGTTCAAGTCCTCCAGGGCCAACTTGAAGACAAGATTAAATTTGAGGAAGTTTATTAGGAGAAATGCCTTGTGAAGGGAGAGAAGGTGGGGAGAGGGGCAGGAAAGAGCTGGAGTGCAGTCAGACCATAAGCCAGTCTGATCTCCATGAAGAACAGCAGGTCAGAGATGGGATGGAAGCCTCTACCTTGCTTTATTTTATTTTATTTTTTTATTTTTTATTTTTTCCTTCATTGAGTTTACTGCTACATTTTAGATGAAGCTTTGACAAAGGCATGCAGGACTCTTTGAGCTACTTTCAGACACCAGAGAAATCTGTTATTGTTCCTGATAGATGTGCCTCAGTAAGTCAGCAAGAAGCAAGTTCTTCAAAGTGCAGCCGCAGCAAAACAGCTCAGTGGATTTCAAAGAAAAGTAGCCAGGCCTTGGAGCAATGAAATTCCCTCTCTCTGAAAGTTACCATGCTTATTCTCCTGCCGGCCACACCTGCGAACATGGAATTTCAGTACTTCTCTCTTAATCCAGTCTCTAACAAGTGTGGCTGCGTAAACACTCTATTGCCTGACACTGAGATGGCCCCAAATCCTCCAAGATACTTCTTAGCATAAACCAGCACTTTCCGGTCTTCCCAGGCTTGTTCGTTTCCTTTCTGCTCAGCAGTTTACCTCAGCTGTAGTTGCTTAAAGCGGCAGTTGTTGTGATCTCACTGATATATTCATCAGAATGTAAGTGTACGAGGTTTTAGTGGGGCCCTCTGTTTAGGATCTCACAGGCCTGACAGAAATCAAAATATGGGGCAGATAAGGCTTTTCTTTGAAAGCATTTGTGAATAAATTCACTTACAAGATCTTTCCAATTGTTAGAGCTTAGTTCCTGGTGTTTGGAGGAATGAGATTCAACCTTGCTCGCTGTGGGTCACGGACCACTTTTAGAGCCTAAAATCTGCTTGTAGATCCTTCCACCTGGACCCTTCCACCTCTACAATGGAACTTCCTCATGTTCAACCCCCACCTTTTTTTTTGCAGTACTGGGGATCGAACTTGTGTCCTTACACATCCAAGGTTGAGTGCGGTACCACTTGAGCTAAATCCCTAGCCCTTCAATCCCTTTTAAACTTCAGATCTCTCCAACTTCCTCTTTTGCTCTCAGCTGGAAGAAACTCCCTCCTGTGATTAGCCAGACCAGGCTGTAGACCCCCCCCCCCATTTTCTAGCCAACTGATGAATCACCTTATTTACATCTGCAAAACTACTTATATATATAGCAGAACATACTTATAGTAGTGATTTTCTCCTTATTTCAGCTTAACGTCAGGATCCTGCAGGCTCCAGGCCTCTTTGCTTCTTCAGTCTTCTTTTCCTTCCATATACAACACAAAATGTTTCATAATCAACCAAAAGTATACCAAAAAACAACTATGATATGTAGTACAATTTTACTATCAGTTGATTATTTCAGACCATGATAAACACAAAAAATTCAAAAGTGACTTTAGAAATTTATAAGCTGTCTTTTTGTTCAATACCTAAGTACTTGGTTCAGTAGCTGAAGGCTTTGTGCCTTAAAGCTTGGCTTATATTATCTAGCCAAGTGTAATAGTATGATAACACCCCAGTTTACCCCAAACTATTCAAAGTTACCCAAGCACATATTTTGCAGTTTACTTAAACAAAAGAAGCAAATTCAGGTCTGGAGATTTACCTCAGTGGTTCCAGCCCCTGCCTAGCAAACTCAAGGTCCTTGGCTCATCCCTGGTAACCACATACAATAACGGGTGTGGTGACTCACACAGACCAGCAATCAGTACCACATACCACAATGCTGGGTGTGGTGGCTCACACCTGTCATCCTGCACTCTGGAGGCAGAAGCAGGAAGGTTGCTGAGTTCTGAGGCCTGCCTGGGCTACATAGCAAGCTCAGGGCCAGCCTGAACTACAAAGTGAGACCCTGTCTCAAAACAACAACAAAAGAAACAAATTCAGCCAGGTCCTTGTTTTTAGTAAGAGTCTGCTCCCTTTTTCTCATTTTCTGCAGTGGAGTAGAGAAGCCTGTAGAAAGATGAGAAGAGCAAAATTTTGAGCAGCAGAACTTTTTGTTTCCGTGTAAAATCACCATCAGTGTCAAAAGTGTTCCTGGAAAGCAACATTAGTTGAAGCCCTTTGTACCATAAATTCGTGAAAAGAGCTTGGAAGTTTCCTTTCTGTACTCTAAACTCCAGCATGAATTTCAAAATCATTTTTGCCTTCTATCCTCTGTCAGGCTTTCAGTATAAAATATACTCCTCTCCGCGCAAAGGCCTCTCTTCTCAGAACAGGTCTTCCGGGCCTGATGTGGAGGAGGAAATAGCGAAGAGAAAGTACAAGCAATAGTGAGTTGAAGGAGCAGCCCTTCTCATAATGTCTTTCTGCTCAAGAGACTTCTCTGGTGCGTCTCACATACTCTGCCCGCAATAGCGGTCATCCAGCTGTCTGCAGACGTGCCCCAACATGTCTACAGTGCTGCAGACAGACTGCACCACGTCTGGGATCCCGCCTGCCTGGAGCAATGAGCACATTGCTCCTTTCTCCTTAGACATAGATGTATCATTGTCTCATCCCAGTGCATGAGTTTTGTTGGTCAGATTTGCAATTGCCTCTTTCATTTTTGGTTTATATGGTTCAGGTCAGAGTGTTATGATTTTTTGTTTGTTTGTTCAATTTGTGGTTTTTTGCGGTACCAGGGATGGAACTCGGGCCCTTGTGCCTCCAAGGTTGGTGCGGTACCACTTGAGCTAAATCCCCAGCCCCAAGTTTTATGGGTTAAACTTGAGAGAGTCACTGTCCCTTCCTGTTTTTCCTGTCATGAAGAGCACAGAGCCACAGTGGCTGAGGCCAAGCCCAGAGCAGCACCTCCTGGCAGTTACAAGCAACGTTGGTGTGAACGTTCCAGCCCCTGATCAGATACTGCGCATGCCGAAGCCTCATTAATCACTTCTCCTTAAGTGGTGATAATTGTTTTTTTTCTTTTTTTTTTTTTACAAAAAGGAATGTTTTATATACAATTCTAACTTTTCATATTAGGACTATAAACTAGATATCTCTGTAACAATAAAATCTATCTACAACAATGGAAAAGTGACAGAGTTGTGATCAAAATGTATATATAAAATGTACCAGTGAAGTCAATTTACAAAAAGAAAAAGTTGTTTTCTCTTCATTCAAAAGCTGCAAAGTTTTTTGTCTTTTTATCTGTCTTACCTGCTTTATCCTAATCCCTAAAATAAACATGCGAATCTGATCCTCTGTTAAGAGTCTTCCATATGCCAGGAAGACTAGCTGTAACTTTCTAACTTGTAAACCAAGGGGTTGGCCATTCCTGAAATGGGCTTTATAATGATTCTCGTGAGCTGATCAGCAGTGGCTTTTTGTATTTTGTATATCTCTAAACTGTGAAACTCTTGTCTTGATCAATTCCTTAATGAAATGTCAGTGAGAAACATGTGACGGGCACATCCCAAGAATTTTCAAAAATAAAAGGCAGTGGTTTCTCTAGAGACTCTGCTATTTAAAGAGACCCACTGAAGACAGCCTGCAGGGTCATTAAGGTGATACGCTGCTCAGCCCTAAGCAAACAGCTCATGAGAGAATCAAGGCTCATGGGAAGTCTTTCTCTTTGCAGAGCAACCACAGCTTCAGTGCATGACTGAGCATGGGATTCAATTTAAAAACATTTCTCGAATTAAGTGTGCTTGGTGTAACCCAGTCGCTTTCAGGGCTCATAAAGAACTTCATGTAAGCAACTTCTACATGGCAGAACAGTAGGTGAAGTGATCGAGAATTTATCCTGGATAGAAGGTGAGTGTTTTCTCTGTGCTAGGCACTCAGGTAGGTGCTGTGGAGTAAGTTATGCCATGTAAGCCTTGCAAAGCTTTTAAAATGTGTATTTATGACATAAAAGCAGTGTGGGTGTTTGAGAAACTGATCAGCCCTGTCTGTGCCAGACCTTATCACATGCCACACATTTTCTGAAGTTTTCTTTTCTAGGAATAAGGAGTTATTTTTACTAGGATTTTTATACTTTGCTTGGTGTTTTTCATAGATACTGCTCCCGTCATTGAACTGAACATTAAATTTCTTTTATCATATGACTCCATCAAAGCCTTTCTCAGACTACATGGGTAATCTAAGATAAAGTAACATGAGGGAAGTGATTAATAGTTTATAAAGAGATATCCTGGAGTCCCCTCACTTTACACTCATCTCTGGATCGCACTTAAAAGAGCATTTATGTGAACCAAAGACTAAATAGCTAACAGAAATGTAGACTCTACAATAAGATGGAGGGCAAATATTGATCTGGCCTTGATGATCTCAGATCATATCAACTGCATTGGTTTCTGGGGAAATTCACAACCTAAAAGCATTTAAATTATACAGCAATCAGCTGATATCCTCTCAGAGTCTAATCCATGATGTGGCTGCTGCTGTCTGTTGCACTTGAATATCCTCCTTATTTGTGGAGAAAGAATGTCCTTCTCCCTCTGCCATTTTTCTGTGATGCGACTCTTCCTGAACTCCAAGCTCTCAGTCGGGGCACACATGGGTTTACTGACTCCACCTCCCTAATCAAGCAGATTCTGATCCTTGGCCTATTAATCCTGATTCAGCCTGAACCTTGCCTTACACTGTGGGAATGTGAGTCCATTCCAAGTTATTCTCAATCCAGTCTGCTTGGAAAGCTGGGAGAAATGGGTTTTGTGGCTGAGTTACTGTATCAGTTGAATAGACAAGTTGTGCCTGAAAAAAAAAAAATCAAATGAACCCAATAAGAGAATCCAGAATGAGGGATTCTGGCTGCTAACAAGGGCTTGGGGCCAGCCGTGCCCTCGCTGTGGCACAGGTGTGAACAGCACAGATGGCCACTGGAGCAGTGGGCAGGGCACAGCCTCCTGAGGGGCCTCTCGAGTCCATGGTGAGTCTAGGGGGAGAAAGACCCAGGCAGTTGCTGAAGGGGGTTTTCTTCTACAAGAAGAACCTGAGACCTTGAGTTCTGAGAGTGGGCAGGTGGGGAAGAAGGGCAGGCGCTCCAGGGACCTCCAGAAGACCACACAGCTTCCACCCAGCAATGGTTGCTTGAGACAGGGTAAGATCATTGGTTGTTGGTCAACAGGACCATGGAAAGGGCACCACAACACTCACGGCTGGTGTTGACAGCAATGGGGTCTTTGGATGGCTACACGCAGAAGATGTCACTGTCACAGGAGGCACGTGAGACATCTGAAGAGGTTCCAGGAAGAAGCCCATGGAGCTTTGAAAGGAGAGCACTGGGGGCTGGAAGAGCTGCTTTTGTCCACGTGAACCTGCTCCATGTAGTGCAGATTATTAGAATTAAAGTGACACATGGTTTCCTTTGGTGATTGGTAAAACACAGACTGCCTGAGTTTAATTGTAGTCTGTAATTTAAAATTTTCATAAAATTATATCTACAAAGTATGCTTTTAAAAGATCAAAATGTCTAGACATTCCTACACAGTCTCCTGTCCTTGTGTCACTCATCAGGAGTAGTGATTATTATGAACATTATATTGCTATATACTTATTTATTGACCTTGTTGATCCTACAACAAATAACTTTGCTTTTATTTCCTATTTTTTCAGAAGATCTTTGAACTAGATTCTTAAAAGTGAGATTGGTGAATCTGAGAGCAAATGCATATACCATTCTGCTGAATGTTGACAAATTCTCTTTCATTGGACTTAGCCATTTTTGCATTCCCACCAGTTATATATGAGGGCGTTAGGTTTTCCCTTCATCTAGGCTCATGTTCTTATTTGGTGAAGAATTCTTTAGAAATTTTGATATCTGGGCGGTGTCCTCTGTTTCCTCACATTTCTATTAGCTTTTTTTTTTTCTTTTTCATAGAAAAGTTGAGAGGAAGAGCCAGTTATTCCTGTAGAATTAAAGTGCCCTCTTGTTTTTTGTGCTTGGTATTTCTTTCTGACAGCATTGAACCAAATAAAATAGAAGATACCCAGTGTGTTTACTTTCCAGAGAGGCTTTTTTACCTATGCAAGTTCCGTACAAGACAAAGTAAATATTTAGCAATGATACTGCCTCTCTTGACTGCTTTCATGTATAATCATTTGGCCTCTTTTATTTACATCAGGGGTAGCCTTAGGAAAATATAAGATTGTAGTAAAATCTTTGGGAATAAACTTTAATGACAAATCTAAAAATCAGAAATCTGAGCCAGGCTCTCTTGTTTTTCAGCTGCCCCAAGTGAGATTTCTATCTCCTTGGGATTCTCACTGTAAAGGGCAACTGGGGGGCGTACCCTGCTGGAGACTTCCTCAAGACTGGAAATGAGATGGAACACACAACGGAAACATTAGGGTTGCATTCATTCCCTTTTTTCTGACTGTGGCTTCTTTCACACTTCCTTCCTTAATGTATATATTTTATTTCATTTTCTTTGAAGTTCTAGTTTTTTAAAATTTAATCTCACCTGTATTCTTCAAAGTGATCATCTTAAATACAAACATCCAATGGTTTCTTTATATGTTGACACATGATTAAAAAGTGGTAGGTTCTTTGAAAATATCAACATCAGGGCCAGGGATTTAGCTCAAGTGGTATCACACCTACCTTGAAAGCACAAGGGCCCAAGATTCATCTCTGGTACCAAACAAACAAACAAACAAACACACAAAACCCTCCAGAATCAATAATACAAATATAGAGCATAATTCTCAATTAGAGAAGGAAGGAAAAGAGGGGAAGTAAAAAAATGAAGATATGTTGTATACATGTACCAACTCTGCACGATGAGCAGCACATGTACTACAGACATGTACTAACAAAATTTCATAAGCTATAAACATTTAAAAAGATTTATACAAGTCTTTGGCTAATTCATTTTGCCAGATTTTCCTTTCTTCTTAATTGTAGGGAGTGTGAGTTGCAAAAGAGTAAGAATATCAGCCTGATTTGTCATAAAGAAGTAGTAGTTCAAAGCCTGGGGATTTAGCTCAAGTGGTACTGTGCCAACCTTGGAAACACAAGGGCCTGAGTTTGATCCCCACTACCGTTAAAAAAAAAAAAAAAAAAAAAAAAG
>PVIC010051022.1:0-12629 GCA_004025085.1 Thryonomys swinderianus
TGTTGAGTGTGATTGTGAACTGTATATAAAAGGTACCAATAAAGAATTCAATTTTTTAAAAATGAGTGAAAACTAAAAAGAAAAAAAAGACCTGATTGATAACTGAAATCTGGCGCCATCTACTGAGCAACAACAGTAAGTGTCACTGTAGGTTTCCTCGGCTAGTATGTAAACTGGAATTAATTTACATAAAAATACCCATTTATGTGAAAATGACTGGAAAGTCATTTTTACATATAAAAATAATTTCTGGGAGTAGAATTCTACTTTGTTCTTTTGGAGTATCTTTATACATTTTAAAGAATAGTGGTTAAAATAGTCACAAAACATAAGAAATATAACTTCAAAGACAAAATGGAAGAACAAACAGCACCAGAGTTGGAAATGATTATTTTATGGTTGCTCACCACAAGGGAGAAAGCATTGTAAATTACCACAGATTAGTCATCGGACTGGGCAAAATTAAAGATCTACCTTTTCTGCTACTCTTTGTAATTCATGAAGGATATCCAACATAACAATTCAAGACCTATAAACCTGAACTATAAGAAATATTTGATGACAGATGACTCACATACACTAACAGAGAAAAGTCCTGAAGATATCCCCTGAAAATTAGAGACACATAAATACTATTTGATTCACATAGATTAATTTGACTAGAAAGTCCCTGGACCAACCAGGAGAGAATGAGGTTCCAGGGTTTTGTTTGAGGCATATAAACTCCAGCCTTTCAGGAAGCTAAATATTGCAAAGTTTTGAAATGTAATAACCTTTCTAGGTAGTTATTCTTTATCATTTCCTTTCTGACACCATATTTAAGACCAGGTATCTTTGTTCAAGCTGCTGTAACCAGATATCACCATACTGGTTTGAAAAGAGAAAATAAAAAGAATTAAGATGTGCTAAATACAAGTACCAACTTCCTACAATAAATGTAATTATAACAAACTGAAAACATGCACTAATAAAATGATGATTTAAAAATAACATGTAGGGCCGGAGGGTTAGCTCAGTGGTTCTGGCGCCTGCCTCGCAAGTGCAAGGACCTGAGTTCGATCCCCCAGTTACCACATATAATGCTGGGCGTGGTGGCTCACGCCTGTCATCCCAGCACTTGGGAGGCAGAGACAGGAGGATTGCTGAGTTCGCGGCGGCTTGCCTGGGCACCATAGTGAGCTCAGGGCCAACCTGAACTACAAAGCGAGACCCTGTCTCCAAAAAGCAAAAAAAAAAAAAAAATGTATTACACATGTATGCATTTATCTTTTCCTCCACACACTTTATGCAGTGTGTACTACTAGACTTTTTTGCATCTTATTTCATTTTATTTAGGATGCTGGAAATGAAATCCAGGATTTTGTCCAGGCCACACAAGTCCAGTACTACTGAGCTTCAACCTCAGTGCCTGCACCTGATGATTGGTTGTTTGGTTGATTGGTTGTCTCCATCAGAACCAAAATTAGACTATTTTCTTCCTGAGTATATACATAGTTCCCAACAAAATGCACCACAATTGGGACATATACAAAAATGATAATAGTGGGGCCGGAGGGTTAGCTCAGTGGTTCCGGTGCCTACCTCGCAAGCACAAGGTCCTGAGTTCAATCCCCAGTAACCACATACAATGTTGGGCGTGGAGATCATGCCCACCAACAATCAATACCACATACCACAGTGCCAGGCGTGGTGGCTCACGCCTGTAATCCCAGCACTCGGGAGGCAGAGACAGGAGGATTGCTGAGTTCGAGGTTTGCCTGGGCACCATAGTGAGCTCAGAGCCGGCCTGAACTACAAAGCGAGACCCTGTCTCAAAAAAATAAAAAAATGATAACAGTGAACATTCGCTAAAAACTAATTAAAACACAGATCTAAGACAAAAGTGAGGGAAAGGGAAATTTAAGAGAGTAGAAAAGGACAACAAAAGAAAAGAAGAAAAAAAATCTGAAAGGTCTATTTATGGACCCTCACCTTAGGGCTAGAAATTGCACCAGTGCCATCTAGTGAAGCTGAGAAATGTGTGTGAATATATAAAACCAAGGGCACCAGCAAGGGGCAACAGCTGCATGAGGGCAGCAGCTCACCTAAGCACGAAAATAACACTCACTGCCCATGTCCTCTTTCCAAGTCTTGCACTTCAGTCTCTCGTGGACCAAGCTAGCTACACAAGGAAATGCTATGGGGGAGAAAATTCTATTTAAGCCCCAAAGCAGAGATCTGTTTCTGTCCTTGGCTGAATTCTAGTCTTATCTGATGAAATATGACAAGATCAAAAAACAAAAACTACCAAGAAAAAGTAATTATTAGGGAACAGAAAAATCAGTAATTTCCAAAACTCATACATGAACAAGATTATTAGACTCTCTCCAGCCAGAATGCGAAAAGATGAACCTTCTTCGTTCACACAAACATTCAGTAGAAACATCAGCCTGGCCATATAGGGGCCCGAAGTAGTTCTAGAATAAATATCACCCTAGATGAACCTGAAATGAACCATAAAACAAGCCTCCCTAAGATCATGCTATTTCTCCAGTAATTCTGACTGCCAGAAAAGGTTAACAGTCTCTAAAGGAAGATACACCCCACCCTCATCTTCGCAATAGAGTTCAGTGTCAAACTGAAATGCATGAGACATACAAAGAAGCCAGGAAATATGACCCATAAGCAAGAGAAAAACAAAAAATAAAGACAAATCCAGACATGACAGAGTAGATGAAAGAAGCAAACACTTCATGTGCTCAAAAATGTAAATGAAGGGCCGGAGTGTTAGCTCAGTGGTTCCGGCACCTGCCTCACAAGCGCAAGGTCCTGAGTTCGATCTAGGTAACCACATATAATGCTGGGCGTGGAGACTCACGCCCACCAGCAATCAATACCACATACCACAGTGCTGGGTGTGGTGGCTCACGCCTGTAATCCCAGCACTCAGGAGGCAGAGACAGGCAGATTACTGAGTTCCAAGCTTGCCTGGGCTACATAGTGAGCTCAGAGCCAGCCTGAACTACAAAGCGAGACCCTGTCTCAATAAAAATAAAAAAGTAAATGAAACTATGGATGAAATGGATGGGGTGGGTGTTGTACAAAGATTCAAATAGGACAACGAGATGGAAAACAGCATCTGAAATAAAAATGAATTGAGTAAAATTGGCAGCAAATATAACACTTAGAAGAATAGCTCGGGGAACTTGGAGAAAAAAGCAAGGGAACTATCAAAATGAGGAACAGAAAGAATGAAAACTTACTGAAGAAATGAACAGAGGTTCCATGACCTCCAGGTTGGCATCTAACAAGTTAACGTAGGAAATTATGATAAGAGAAGAGCTTGAAATTTTGAAAAATGCTATGATTTTTACAGTTTGATAAAAACTATAATTCTGTAGATTTAAGAAGCTGAATGAATCACAGAGTAGACCCTTTATAAAGCCTGACATGATGATGCACACTTATAATCCCAGCAATCTGGGAAGCTCAGACAGGAGGATCTTAAGTTCTAGCACAGCCTGGGCAAAGCAGTGACTTACTGATACCTTGCCTCAAATTGTTTAAAATTGTAAAAGGGGTAGGAATGCAGCTAAGGCTCTGGGTTCAATCTCTGGTAATAATATCCAATAAAAAAGCACATTATAATCAATTATGAAATTATACCAAAGCAGTAGCCATTAAGAAGTCTTAAATGCAGCAAGAAAAATTTTAATAAAATTCTCCTGAAACATTTTTATGCCAGAAAACAGTAAAGAAAATAAGTTTAATTTACCGAAAGAAAAAATTGTCAACCTAGATTTCTTTACTCATTGAAAAATACCTTTCGAGCGGTTGGGGATTTATCTTGGTGGTTCTGGCATCTGCCTGGAAAGCTCAAGTTTCCAAGTTCAACCCTAGTAACCACCTACCACAGTGCTGGGTATGGTAACTCATGCCCACCAACAATCAGTAGCACACATCACAATGCCAGGTGTGGTGCCTCACATCTGTAATCCCAGCAATTGGGAGGCAGAGTCAGAAGCAGGATTGCTGAGTTCAAGGCTTGCGTGGGCTAGTGAGCTCAGGGCCAGCCTGAACTACAAAGTGAGACCCTGTCTCCAAAACATAAATACATGCATACATACATACATACATACATACATACATACATACAAATAAAAAGTACAGAGTGTAACTTAGTATTCGAGATAAACTTTGAAGACATGTCACATAATGTATCATCCCATTAATGTTAACTCAATAGAAAAAGCAAATATATAGAAACTGAAAGCAAGTTTGTGGTTTCCAAGTGCTAAAGGTAGTGCCTGGTTTAAAAAAAAAAAAAAAGTACAAAATTTTCATTAGTTGTAGTGAAAAAGTTCAGGAACTACTAGTGCTAATTCTTTCACACAGTTGTAAATGCATTTATTACCACTAGTTTTTACACTTTAAAAAAGTAATATTTATGTTGTGGATATTTAACCCAATTAAAAATGAAGTTAATAGGTCTGGGAGTGTAGCTCAGTGGTAGAATATTTGCCCAGCATGTTTGAAACCCTGACTTCAATCCCCAGCACAGCCAAAAGAAAAAAAACAACTGAAGTTGAGCTAAATCATCACCTGGAAAACTACTATGAGAAGAGCTAAAGCTCTTCAGACAAAAGGAAAGTGATTCTAGATGGAAATTTTAATCCACTAAAGGGACAAAGAGCACCAGTAATATCAAATATTTGGAAGAACATAAGAGTTTCAAAACACATGTGGCAAAACTGGAACAAAAAATAGACAAATCTACAATTTTTACTAGGAATTTCAATAATCTCCTCTCAGTAAATGATAAAATAAGTAGGCTGGAGGAGTAGCTCAATGGAAGAGTGCTGGATTAGTACACATGAGCCTATGAGTTCAGTTTCCAGAGCCAGATAGATAGATAGATGATGATGATGATGATGATGATGATGATGATGATGATGATGATGAAGATAGATCGATAGATAGATAGATAGATAGATAGATAGATAGATAGATAGATAGATAGATAGATAGATAATAGATAGATAGATAGATAGATAGATAGATAGATAGATAGATAGATAGATAGATAGATTATAGATAGGCAGACAGATAGATGATAGACAGACAGATAAAAAATTAGGATTCAGGCAACTTGAACCAACTTGCTATATTGATATTGATATACCATTCCTCACAGCAGTAATAAAATACATTCTTTCCAAGTGAATTTAGTAAATCCATCATGATAGACAATCTTTTGAGGCATAAAACAAATCTAACAAATTTTAAAGAATTAAAATCATAAGAAGTATGGCTGAGAATTCAGCTCAGTGGTGCTGCACCTGCCTTGCAAGCACAAGTTCTCACTTTGATCCCCCATACCAGAAAAAAAAAATCATACAAAGTAGATTCTCTGACAACAATGGAAACAAGCTAGAAATTAATAATAGATATCAAGAAAATACTTAAATATTTGACAATTAACCACCTTCTGAATAACTACTGTACCCAAAATAAAACCTTAAGATAACTTATAAAATAAATTCAGTGAAGGAAAGGGGAAATGCAACATAAAATTTACAAGGAAAGCCAGGCATGGTGGCTCACAACTGTAATCCCAGCACTCAGGAGGCAGAGACAGGAGGATTGCTGAGTTTGAGGCTTGCCAAGGCTACATAGTGAGCTCAGGGCCAGCCTGAACTACAAAACGAGACCCTGTCTCAAAAAAAAAAAATTTAGAAGGAAAATTGATACCGTTAAAAGTTTATGTAGATAGTGAAGAAAAGCTTCAAACCAATAAACTGTTTTCACCTAGAACTAGAAAAAAAAGAGCAAATTAAACCAAAATTAAGGAGAAAAATAATACTACAAGTTAAAGCAAAACCCAATAAAGTTAAAGGAGAAAAGCAATAAAGATCTATAAAGCCAAATATTAAATTTAAAAGTACAAGTAGAACTAATAAGACTGTAGCCAGAATGATAGAGATGGAGTCAGAGGGAGACAGAAACAGAAGAGACATAAATTATCAGTGCCAGGTAGGAAAAGAGGAGACACCATTAACAGATCCACTTACCTAAAAAGCCTAAAACCACGGGCTGCGGATGTAGTTCAGCCGCGCTGCACCTACCTGGCAACACAGGTTCTGAGTTCAATCCCCAGCACCAAAAACAAAAACAAAAAACCTGACAGTGAATGTCAAAAGCAATGTTAGAACAATAATTCAACTAGTCAAGCTAGTGATATTCCTTGAAAAATACAAAATGTGAAGTTCAGTATGGAAGAAATCTCTTGTGTCATATATTTACCAGAATTGTAAGTTTAAAACCATCCCACAGCCAGGCATGGTAGAGCAGCACAGTCTGGGAAGCTGAGGCAGGAGGACTGCAACTTTAACTCCAGCTTGGGCAATTTAGCCTGACCCTATTTCAATAAATAAATACATAAATAAGTAAGGCTGGAAATGTAAAAGATCCTACATTCAATCATCAACACTGCAAATGAAAAAAAAATTAAAAATAAAGCTATCCACAATAAAACTGCAATGACACAAGCAGTAATCTCAATCAAATGTGTAAGTATATTAATCATGCACAAACCTCTATAGAAAACTTGAGTAGGAAATGCTTCCAACTCATTTTATGAGGCTCATAAATAAAAAAAGTCAAGATATTGTACGAAAATAGGAAATATTCAAAGGGAATGTGGTGAGAGAACGTAATGAGGGGAAAGAATAAATATGATTTGGAAAGAAAAAGAAATAGCATGTATGTAAGTGGGTGGGTAGGAATGGGTAAAAATGAAAACTGACCTCTGTTATATACTGGTACAAATTCCCCAATGTTGAGTTTGATTGTGAGCTGTATATAAAATGTACCAATAAAGAAATCCATTTACATAAAAGAAAATTTTGTCTAAATTGGAATTCAAATTCACTTTTATATGAGAAAGGAAGACATAAATTTGTCTGTTGCAAATGACAGGATCTTATATACAGAAACCCTGAAGAACTTGCCGTCCGGCTGGGCTGGTTACTGTACAGTCTCTGTAGTCTGACGACCTCGGGAGGGTGAGCGAGGAGGAGGAAACACAACTCCCAGACTCTGTGTAGGTTCAGAAGCTTCTCCCATTTATGATGGAAATTACACGCATTTATATAGGGCGGTTTGGGAAGTGACCGGATGAGAGGGCGGGAGCAGTGCTCAGGTGGGGGGTGATTACGCGCGAGGGCAGAAGTAGCATTTCGCAATGTATGATTGGTCTGCATCATCTGCATCATTTGCGTCATCTGCGTCATCTGTGTCACCTGCGTCACCTTAAAGGGTCACTGTATCTATTGGTCCACCAGAAGGGAGGAGGGGGGAGAGAGAGAGAGAGAGAGGAAGTGGAAGCACCTGGAGACAGGTTTGGCCACAAGAACACACACACACAGAGTCAGAACTAATAAACTAATTCAGTAACATTATAGGCTATAAAATCATGATACACAAAAAAATCTGCTGTTTTTATACACTAGCAATGAACAATCTGAAAAAGAAATTTAAAAAACAATCCCATGTTCACAGTATCAAAAAAGATATACTGAAACACTTAGAAATAAATTTAGCCAAAGTAAAAAAATCTATATACTGCAAACTCTAAAACATTAATGAAAAAAATGAGGAAGGCCACAAATAAAGAGCATGATAGCCTATGCTCATGGGTTAGATGGGTTAACATTGTTAAAATGTCCAAAATCCAGTGCCAGGCATGGTGGCTCACGCCTGTAATCCCAGCACTCGGGAGGCAGATCCAGGGGGATTGATGAGTTCGAGGCTTGCCTGGGCTACATAGTGAGCTCAGGGCCAGCCTGAACTGCAAAGCGAGACCCTGTCTCAATAAATAAATAGATAGATAGGTAGATAGATAGATAGATAGATAGATAGATAGATAGATAGATAGATAGATAGATAGATAGATAGATAGATAGATGTCCAAAATCCCACTGGCATTTTTCACAGAAAGAGAAAACCCAAAATTCACATGGAGCAATAAAATACCCAGAATAACCAGAATAATGGACAAATTGAGTAGCCCAGAGACGTCACATTATCTGACCTCAGATGATACGCAAAACCAGAGTGATCAAAACAGTATGGCACTATACAGAAGCAGACACATAGGCCAGTGGAGCAGAATAGACAACCCAGAAATAAATGCACTTACTTATAGTCTGTTATTCTTCAATAAGGTGCCAAGAAGAGAAGAAAGAGATGACCTATGGAATGGAAGAAAATATTTGCAAAGCAAACATCTGATAAGGGATTCCTTTCAGAACAGATAAGGAATTCAAACAACTTAATCACAAGAAAGCAAATAATTTTTATTTAAGATAGGCAAAGGACCTGAACAGACATTTCTCAAAAGGAGATACAGGGGCCAGGGATTCAGCTCAAGTGGTACCACACCTACTTTGGAAGCACAAGGGCCCAAGTTTGATCCCCCGTGCCACAAAAGGAAAAAAAAAAAGGTCATATATTTGCCTAGCATGTACGAGGAGGCCCTAGGATTAATCTTCATCTTAGTCAGGGAGAGAGAAGGCAAAGGATGAAGAAGAGGAGGAAGCCATAAAAATGGCCTATCTGCATATGATAAAATGCCCTGATCATTAGGTAAATTCAAATTAAAGCCACAATGATGCATCAACTCCCACCTGTTTAAAGGCTGTCATTGCAGAGCATCTTAGCACATGTCTATAATGCCAGCTACTCAGGAGGCTGATGCAGGAGGGTCATAAATTGGGGGAAAGTCTGGGTAACTTGGAGAGATCTTGTCTCTAAAAAAATTTTTTTTTATATTTTTAAAGCATGCTGGTGAGTTTTGTGGTTAAGTGCTTGCCTAACATGCACCAGACCCTGGGTTTAAATCCCAGTACCAAAGGGGGAAAAGCCTATTATTTATCATCAAAGAGACAAAACATGTCTTGGCAAAGATGTAAAGAAAACGAAATCTGCAGTATTGGTATGAATGTAAGTTGGTACAACTATTATGGAAAAAAAAAAGCTAAAAAGAAAACTAGTATAATCCAGTAATGAAGTCAAGTATATGTCCAGTGGAAATGAAGTAAATTTGTTGAAGCATTATCTGTTCTTCTACATTCACTGCAGTATTCACAATTTTTGATACATGCAGTGAACCTAACTATCCATCAACAAATGAATAGGATATAAAAATCCAATAGAATGCTCTCATTTGTGTGAGGTGTTTATGGAAGCAAAATGGCCTGGTCTAAAGGATAAGAGGCACTATCCCATTAGTAATAGATAGTTATTGGTCATATTTTATCAGTGCACCTGTAGTTAATATTATTTAAAGGGGGAAGTGTCAGGCATAATGGTGCATACCTATAGTCCCAGCTACTTAAGAGGCAGAAACAGGAGGACTGCAATTTTGAATCCAGTTTGGCAATCTAGCAAGATTCTGACTCAAAATAAAAGATAAAAAAGGGGCTGAAGATTTGGCTCAGTGGTTCCAGCACCTGCCTAGCAAGTGCAAGGTCCCTGGTTCGATCCTAGGTAACCACATACAACAATACCAGGTGTGGTGACTCACATCCACCAGCAATCAGTACCACACACCACAATGCATGGCATGGTGCCTCATGGCTGTAATCCCAGCATTCGGAAGGCAGAGGCAGGAGGATTGCTGAGTTCAAGGCTTTCTGGGCTAAACAGTGAGCTCACGGCCAGCCTGAACTACAAAGCAAGACCCTGTCTCAAAAAAATGTGTGTATGTGGTGCGCGCATGCGTGTGTGTGTGTGTGTGTGTGCATGTGTGGTGTGTGTAGGTATATGAAGGGATTGGGATATAGCTCAGTGTCCCCCTTGGGTTTAATCCTCAGTACTTCCCCGTGCTGCTTCGGCAGCACATATACTAAAAATCCTCAGTACTTCCCCTACCCCCAATTGTATGTGTTGAGTTGTAAGGATTATGGATGTCATTCTTCTATGTGTATTTTAGTAAGAATTAATTATATCGTATAAGACCTATTTCTAGGACACTGTATAATTCTCTGCTACCTTTCCTTTGACATGCTGTTACAGGTTGTATCTAGATGTCCCCCTATAGATGGGGATTTTTGAAGCTGGCTGGATCTAGGGCATGTTATACTGAGATTAAGGGTGTGTGGTAACTAAATTGGTTTAGTATAGTTCTAGGTATAAATAATAGAAGCCCAACCATAAGTTTAGATGGGCACCAATCAATGTATTTATACCCTGGATGGACTATACAGGGAGGGAGGAAAGACAGGCTGCTTGCTGCTTTGCTGCCTTCTGCCCGCCCTGCCATGAACTACATTGTTCCTCTGCCACTCCACTCTGCGTGGAAGCCAGCCAATCGTGAACTGAAACCTCTCCAAACTGTTAGCAGAAATAAACCTTTCCTTCTTTAACTTGTGAGTGTAAGGATTTTGTCTCAGCAACAGGTAATTAAGACACATCCTGTTTCTCCCACTTCCCAAATCCTGGCAACCACCAGGTCTACTGTCTACTATTTCTGTGAGTCCAATCCCTGGTACCAAAAAAAAAAAGAAGATCAACTGGCCCCCATTGCACAAGACTGACTATCCCAGTTTTAAAATACAGTGTCTCCAATCCTGGGAAGCCCCTCAGTTCCAGGCAAACTGCGTCAGCTGATCACACCATAAGCAGATACTTTCAATCCTATTATTTATAATAAACTGGAAACTGAACCAAGCACCTAGTTTCTAACATAATGTAGTTCAGCATATTAGTCATAAGGTGGCACTAGACAACTAGATTTATCAATACACCAATTTTCATTAAAATCATTCTGGGACATTATAGTCTAATTTAAGGATTCAGTTACAGAGCTGTTTTCATGGCATCATTAGAGCCTTTAACATGTAAGCATAGAGGTACATATCTTTGATACATATTTAATTCCCACGTGTATTTCTGACAGTCCATGTAGAAATAAGATTAATTTCTAAATACTATGAGTAGTTTGCATTTTTAATCTTATTTATGAGACTTTCCTCCCACTCCATGAAACACCTATATTTGGACAAATAAACTGTGACTGTGACATCTTATTTCCAGAGATTTAAATACAGCAAGTATTGGGCAGGAGATTGAGCCAGGAGGATCCCTGTGAATTCAAGGCCAACCTGAACTACATAGTGACACTGTGTCAAGGGTAAATAATTAAAGGGACCAGGGATTTCACGCAGCGGTTCCAGAGTCTGCCTGGCAAGTGCATCCCAAGTTTGATCCCCAGTAACACACGCCACAGTGCCAGTTGTGGTGGCTCACTCCTATAATCTCAGAACTCGGGAGGCACAGGTGAGAGGACTGCTGGATTTGAGCCTTGCCTGGGCTATATAGTGAGTTCAGAGCCAGCCTGAACTACAAAGCGAGGCCCTGTCTCAAAAAAACAGTAAATAAATAAATAAAGCAAGTTGTAATTTATAATGGTGATTACTTGAAGATTAGAGAGCTACAGAAAGTTTATGGCACTTTGGCAACTCACTTTCTAATGTCGGAAAAGTGAGCTCAGCTCAAATTTTCTGGCAACAGCTTATAAGTCCACCAACACAGAAAGGATTCGGTTTCAGAATTTTTCTCCAAAGTGAAAATTTGCTGCTCTGATTCAGAGATGAAAATTTGCTCAGAAGAACAAATTAATATTTGCTCAGCTTCTAAAAGAGGGCTCACAGTTTAAGGAAATTTTATTCTCTCTTATCCTCAGAGAGCAAGGTAGTTTAATTTGATCATGACAAGACAAAATAACACTTTTGAAAATGGGTGAACAACTCTAACCCATACTTATAAAGAGTATGATTGTAGCCAAAGTAAAAGCACAGGCTGATGTAGTCACAGTCTGCAGAGGGGTGGGCAATTCTGGGGAAAAATAAGGGAAAATAGGAGGAGACCAAAAGTACTTCAACACAGGACTGTTTATCTCAGAAGGGTTCCTGCTTAGTTCAGGGATCTGCTAGCACCATATTTTTTTTGATATTTTTTAATTGAATACTTTATTGGTACAATTTATATACCTCTCAAAATCATGTATAACATTGGGGAATTTGTACCAGTATATGACATAAGTTAAATCTCATTTTTACCCATATCCCTCCCCACCAACACCTCCTCACCCCTTTATACATGCTCTTTTATTTTCTTTCTGTATCATATTTACTCCTTCCCCTCATCACATTCCCACACCAAGTTTCCTATAGAAATTTTCCACTCTATATAAGCTGTCATACTTTCTAGAGCTCATTTGCATCTACAGGTGTTCATACCAAAGAGAAGATCTGGAAATTGTCTATCTGTGATCTATTGATTTCGCTTATTAGTATATCCTCCAGGAGTCTCCATTTGCACATAAATGATTGATCTTGTCATTCTTTATGGCAGAGTAATAATCCATTTTATAAAAAAAACCCACATCGGAAACAACCCAAATGTCCATCAACTGGAGAGTGGATAAAGAAGATGTGGTTTTTTTACAAAATGGAGTATTACTCTGCCATAAAGAATGACAAGATCGATCCATTTAGGTACAAATGGAGACATCTGGAGGATATACTAATAAGTGAAATCAATAGATCACAGATAGACAATTTCCGGATCTTCTCTCTGGCATGAAC
>PVIC010051023.1:0-12619 GCA_004025085.1 Thryonomys swinderianus
ACACACACACACACACACCTCCAGGTAAAAGTCCCTTTGCCTCTGTGCCAAAGTAGCCAGTATGCCAGGTTTTTACTCCCAGCTCCCACTTAATCTGAAAACAGGTGAGAAATGCCCAGCCACTAGGTAGGTTCTCAAGAAGAAAAGTGAGCAGCTGTTATATTTGCAAGTCCTGCAAGATTTTAAATCTGCTACCCCGGGGATCCCCAACCAGCTGGACAGCTGTGGTTGAGCAACTTCTGTTCTGTCCACTCCGACCCTCGTCTCCACCCCGATGCTGCGTCTCAAAAAAATTGCATTTATGAGGGTCACTGAACATGACTGAATGTTAATTGCCTAGTTAAATTAATGTTAATTATAAGTTTGTTAGGAAGATTTAGAACTTAAAATCTGGACAGAATATTACTAGAAGGTTGACGTTTTAATCCTAGAACACTAAGAATACAGCTATTCTCTTTTAGTTTCTCTAACTGTTGTGGTTTGGATCAAGTTTGTCCCCCACAAACTTCCTGTGTTGAAGGCTGGGGATTTAGCTTAGGGCACCATCGCCTGCCTTGCAGACCCAAGGTCGTGAGTTTGACCCCTGATACTGGAAGAAAAAAAAAAGATTCATGTGTTGAAAATCTGGTCTCCACTCTGCTGGTGTTGAGATGGGGGAGCAGGGCCCAGGTGAATGCGACTAGGTCACTGCAAGTCCTGCAGAGTGGATGGTCATGAAGACCAAGCCCAGCCTCTGAATCTCTCTGGATTCCTGTCCTGCCATGCAGCCTCCTCTTACACGCCCCACCAAGAAGCCATCTGCCATGGGGTGGTCTAGCCAAGGACCCCTCACCACAGCCAAACAGATGCACACAGAAAAATCCTGCTACCCATGTGAAATACTGTATCCTGACCCGGCTTCCTAACCACTCCTCCCCACCTTGTAGTAGCAGGCAGGGATCGAACTCAGGACTGGACTTGCCAGGCATCGAGCTAGCTGTGTCCCCGGCCATTCCTACGGTTCTAAGTCACACAGATCAGAAGTGGATGGAGATGAGTTGAAGAATCAGACGTGTGATCTTGAGAGAATAAGTGACAGCAAGGCGGGTATCAAGGCACACAGCATTGTCACATCCCTTCACCTGTAGATTCCGTGACCTCAGCAGCACTAGCCCACTCTATGGGTCAAATTTGAACCTCTGGCAATTCTTTGAAAGTGCAGTTTCCAGAGCCCTGGGTATCCTTGGGTGGAAGACATGCTGTAAACCGTGTCCTTACCCAGGTAGATTGTGTAACTGCACCGTATTTAAGTGACTCAGGTGGGGGAGGCTTTGTAATGAGAAGCATCCCGGTGCAGGCTGGGAGCTGCAGCAGGGGCTCCTGGAGGGACAGAGAAGGAGGAGCCTCCTGTGCTCCCAGCGCCCAGAGCCTGGCCCGCTCACCTAGATGCCCCTTTGGTCCCTCGTGCCAGTGTTAACATTCTGGAATTGCAATGAAGCCTAAAGTTTGAATCCAAACACTGTGATCTTAGTTTGCGAGCTTACTAATAACTAGATCTGTGAGCATAAAAGGCACGACGTGCCACACACATTTGCTACCATTTTGATATCATCTGCATTATTTTCATAAGGATGAGGGGGTCTGAGCAAGAGTGACCTCAGGGGCAGTCACGTCACTCACGCCCCCTTCCCCTGAGTAAGGAGAGACAAGTGGAACTGCTCTTGAGAACAAAAGCCGCACCAAGGAACAGGGGCCTCCGGCAACGCGTGCAGGATGCACACAGGGAGGGCCGACCCAAGACCTTTGGCCTTGAGTGATTAACTCTGCTGCACAGAACAAACAGAGCAAATAGGGTAACCCCAAGCCACAGTGTGAGCAGATCTGACTGTCACAGAGGCCTGCGGGACGCTGCTGAGGTGAACCTTGGCTGCAGGCACTTGTTCCACACAAAACAAGCTGCCTGGTAAACAACAGTGAGGGGCTGTTCCCTTCACCTGGACATCGCCAGCCTGCAGCTAGAAATTGTGATAAATGTTGAAGAAGAAAATTATAAAACCGGTGTCTTAATGGGCATATTCTACAGGATACCTAACTCATTAGAGGAAATAGGAAAACTTCAGGGCATATATGTTGTAATTTGGGATTTTGTTTTTTTTCTAAAACTTCAAGATCTACAAAGTTCAGAGACTTTTCATAACTTCATTGGCAGGAAAACTTGACCTGCCCCAAAGCTATTTGCAGTCTTTTATTGGTCGGGTGCTTATTTGTATATGTTAATTGAAGTAAAATGCTTGTGCACTGGAGAGGAAGTTAGGAAATACACCTAAGGATAGAAAATGGAAATTGTCCATATTCCACCATAGAGCTATAAAAACCAATAATGCTCCAGGTGTCTCCTACCAGAATCCCCCAGTTTATGCCTACCTACTTGTCTCCACACCTGCCTGTGTATGTGGCTGCCACCTACTCACCAATAACACCTAGGCTCATATATCTGGCTACATGATACAAAAGCAAGTTATACTACACAGTTTTATAAAATGTTCTCTTACTTTACCACAATAGCTCTTTGTAGAATTCATTACATTTTTCTGATCATATTAAAATGACTATTTATAGGACTGTACCTTATTTATGTAACCAACCCTAATTTTATGACATTTAATTTTTTCAGTTTTCACTATCAGAAGCAACCCCGTGAAGACATCCCAATAACTAAACCTATGAAGATAAATGGAACTACTTTCCTAGTATAAAATTCCAACTGTAAGATTGCAAGTTAAAAGACATTTCACTACATATGTGACAAAGTGTTTCCAAAAGTTTTTGTCAACATGTACTCACCCCACCAATATGTCTCTACTAACATGTAAAAATGCTCATTTTCCTCTACTCACTCAACACAGAAGGAAATTGAAAGTTGTTGCCAATGAGTCAGGTGAAAGGCAGTGTTTATTCATTTCAACTTAAACATCTTTGATTACTAGTGAATCTGAACTCTTTTCCAAGAATTAATCAGCCAGTTGTATTTTTTTTTTCTTTTTGTTTTTGAGGCAGGGTCTTGCGTGTTTTTCAGGCTGGCCTTCAACTAACCATGTAGCCCAGCTTGGCTTTGACTCATAGCAAAACTTCCTGTCTCAGCCTCCTGCAGGCTGGGATCACAGGTGTGTGCCACCATGTCCAGCTTATATTTTCTTAAATAAGCTTATTTATGGTGGCAGGACGGACAGAAGGAAAAGATAAACACAGGCCATTGGATTATCAGAAAGGGTCTACATAAAAGTACCTAGAACATCGCCAGCTCCCTGGTGCCCCCTTTCCAGCCACCATACTTAGGTCTTTCCAGGGGGAAAAGGAGATTCTGTATTCAAAACCCACTGGGTACAGTGTGTTTCCTTGTTCCTCCCATGTCCAATAGTACAGAGCGGTGGAAAATAGAAACCAACAAGACAGGATGACTGGGGACTCAGACCCTTCAGGAGGGAAGGGCTAGGCTGTTTTGAGGGTAGAAATCCTGGGCTCCAGAAGTGCTTGGCAGGAGGACCACGGAGGTAACCTGGACAGTGGGAGGAGGAACCTAACAAACAAGCCAGGGCTCAGGGCCAGTCATGGCAGAGAGCGCCATGGAGTCTTGCACCCTTTCTTTTTGCTTCATGCTACTCATGTTAAAAAAAAATTTAAAACGGCTTTATTTATTTATTTATTTATTTATTTATTTATTTATTTTTGAGACAGGGTCTCACTTTGTAGTTCAGGCTGGCCCTGAGCTCACTGTGTAGCCCAGGAAAGCCTCAAACTCAGCAATCCTCCTGTCTCTACCTCCAGAGTGTTGGGATTACAGGCGTGAGCCACCACGCCCAGCACTGTGGTATGTGGTATTGATTGCTGGTGGGCGTGAGTCTCCACGCCCAGCATTGTATGTAGTTACCAGGATCCAACTCAGGACCTTGTGCTTGCGAGGCTGGGGCCGGAACCACTGAGCTAAATCTCCAACTCTAAAATGGCTTTATTGATTCACATATCCCACAACCTACTCACTGAAAGTATAAAATCCAATGATTTTTATTTTTGTTCAGAGTTATGTAACTACCACTATAATCAATTTTAGAACATTTTCAATACCCTAAAAAGAACCCCATAATCATTAGTAGTCTTCCCCCATTTTTCCCTCTCCACCTTCCTGCTCCCTGCACTCCACACCCCAGGCTTCTCTACTTACTCCTTCTCCATGTTTGCTCCTTCTCTACATACAGTTTTAAAATTTCTTCCAGTTTTTAAATTTCTCCTTCTGCCATAATTGTACAAACTTTGAGCAATATCTTCCCTCTTCGCTTCCACCCCTTACCCCAAAACCTCTGATAACCATTTTCTCTACTTAACATGAATCACCTTTTTAAATTCCACACAAAAGTGAGGCATATGATATTTACCTGCTTGAGCCCAGCTTATTTCACTGAAAACAATATTCTCCAGATTCACTCATGTTATAGCAAATGGTGGGATTTTGTTCTTTTTAATGGCTAAATAGTATTCCATTCTCCTTTATCCCAAGGACACCAAGGTTCCATCTTTTTCTTTTTCTTTTTTTTTTTTTTTTTTGGCCGTAGCAGGGTTTGAACTTGGGCTCTTGTGTTGCAAGGCAGGCACGATGCCACTGAGCTACACCCCTGGGCCCCTAAGGTTCCATCTTGATTGTTGTGAATAGTACTACAATAAACATGGGAGTGCAGGAATCTCTGACACACTGATTTCTACCTGAATGAGTTTATTGGGATACACTCACCCTTTTCTTCTACTATGTCCTTTCTACTTTAGCATTTTTTTTTTTTTTGAGACAGGGTCTCGCTTTGTAGTTAAGGCTAGCTCTGCGCTCACTATGTAGCCCAGGCAAGCCTGGAACTCAGCAATCCTCCTGTCTCTGCCTCCCAAGTGCTGGGATTACAGGCGTGAGCCACCATGCCCAGCACTGTGGTATGTGGTTACCGGGGATCAGACTCAGGACCTTGTGCTTGCGAAGGAGGTGCTGGAACCACTGAGCTAAATCTCCGGCCCCTACTTTAGCATTTTTATAGAAGTTGTTGGAGGCCAACTTTACAATTTAGTCCTTAGGTCGTAGAACATTTGGTAAGATCAAGATGGGTTGTGAAGGGCAATTAACAGAGCCAGGGGGTGAGTGCAGACTGCTCCGGGAAAGGTGAGCATTTCTCCCTTCACTGAGTAGTAACACTGAGCTGTTTGTTTTTGCTTGAGATCAAATGAGTATAAAGGAAACAGTACAAAGGAAACTAATGAGGTCAGCTCCCCAGCATCAACGTGGATAGGATGAAACCTTGGACAGCAGAGGGCGCTGTGGGGCACTTACCGGAGGCCCTGAGCTTCCTGGACCAAATTTTGCTCTTGCTGCCCTACAGTATGGCCCCAGAGTGCTTGGTGCTACCTGGCCTCACACCCAACACAGGAACCTTGAGTTTCCTGGCTGATCTGCCCCCCAACACCAGCTTCTGGTCATCCAGTGACTGCAGGCACCACTGACCTCCATAGCCCAACACACCTTTGTGCCACTCAGAAGGCTGCAGCCACAGGATCTCTAGTGAGGACGAACCTCAAAGAAGGACCCCCCTTCCAAGGCTGTCCTCCCACAGGGCTCACCCTCAAACCTAGGGTAGTTGTCTTTACACTTTCTAGTACTTGTTTAATAATCCCTTACATCAAAGCCGCCTTTCTTGTATGCTGGCCCCACAGTGCCCTGCAGGGTCACAATGAAGGGAAACCCCAGGGTGTCTGCCAGGCACCTGGCCTGCCAGCCCTGGCAGATGGGAACCGGAATTGGAGGGCTACAAAAAGGGCCATCTCTGAAACAAAATCTTCCTGATCGGGTTTCTCACTTCATGGGAAATTTAATTGACAGGCTGGGAGGGCCTGGGGAAGACGAGCTGCACAGGTACACAATCGTAGGAAAACTGAAGTTTTTCTGATCATATGAAAAATCAGATTAAATGGCTCTGTAGACAATGAGAAGAACTAGCTCTACACACAGATGCCCAAGAAGATGAAATTGATGCAATTTTTACATACGATTAATTATAAAAGGAAGAGGAAGGCCACAGCAAGTGCTTGTTTGCAAATATCTCTGATTCTTCCCTCTTGGCCTCCAGGCTCAACTCTTGATTTCTGTGAGATCAACTTACTTAGCTTGCACATGGGTGAGATCACAAGGTCTTTGTCTTTCTGTGCTTTACCATTTCACCTAATATAAAATCCCTTAGGGGGCCAGAGGGTTAGCTCAGTGGTTCCGGTGCCTGCCTCGCAAGCGCAAGGTCCTGAGTTCGACCCCCAGTAACCACATAGAATGCTGGGCGTGGAGACTCACGCCCACCAGCAATCAATACCACATACCACAGTGCTGGGCCTGGTGGCTCAGGCCTGTAATCCCAGCACTCGGGAGGCAGAGATAGAAGGATTGCTGAGTTAGAGGCTTGCCTGGGCTCCATAGTGAGCTCAGAGCCAGCCTGAACTACAAAGCGAGACCCTGTCTCAAAAAAAAAAAAAAAAAAAATTCCTTAGGCTCTACCACGTTGCCACAAACAATGGATTTTGTTCACTTTTAGGGAAAAATAATATTCTATCTATACCATACATTCATCTACTGATGAAAACTCAGGTTTTTTTTTTTCTTTAATTTCCTGGCCATGGGAGTACAGATGTCCTTTCATCTTCCTTTCCTTTGGGAGTGTACGCAGCAGTTGCACAGCTAGGTCATCCCATAGATCTAGCTTTAGGTTTTACAGGAACCCTGCGGTGTTTTCCACAGTAGCGGTATGAATTTACATTTCCACCAACACCATTTACATTCCCTTTCTCTGCATCCTCACCAGCGTTGTCATGTTTGACTTCTTGGTAACAGCCCCACTGAGTGGGGTGAGATGATGTCTCATTGTGGTTTTGATTTGCATTCCCCTGATGATTAGTGATGTTGAGTAATTTTTCATACACTTGTTGGTCATTTTACAGGCCCTTTTGAAAAGTGTCTGTTCAGATCATTTGCCCATTTTTAACTGGATTGTTATTTTGGTGCTGAGTTGTTGAGTTCCGTATAGTACATTTTGAATATTAATCACATATTGGGTGAGTAGGGTGCAAACATTTTCTCCTGTTCTGCAGGCTGCCTCTTCATTCTGTTGATTGTTTCCTTTGTTACAAAGAATTTCCTTGTTCAATTGAATTCAATTTGCCTGTTTTTGCTTTTGTTGCCTGGACTTCTAATGTCTTACCCAGAAACTGCCCATATAGAAGAGTATATTCTAGAGTTCTATAGCACGGTAGACTAACTGTAGTTACAATAATTTGTTGTCTAATTTTAAATGGTCAGAGGAAGGGAGGGTAAGTGGTCCCATGGGGAGAGAGGGTTGTGCTCATTACCCTGACCTGATCATCACACGTGGTTCACATGTATCAAACCTTTAGCCTGTACTTCATAAATATGTATAATTGAGTGTCGAAGATATTTTTAAAACTGAGGCAAGTTCAAAGGACTTAAAAGTTTTTTAATTTTGTTGACCAGCTCGGGCACCGGAAGGTCACCCTGAGGGCTGCCCCCAGGAGCCCTGTAAGTGGAGACCACAGACAGAGGAAAACATGGGAGCAGCATTCACACCAGGTCCAAGAACACACTGGCTTGTGGTCATCCTCCCTCTGCAGAAATTCCTCAGAAGCTGGGTCTGGGGTGTGAATGAGCTTGCCAGTCGATGAGCAGGGTTCTACTGTGGCACAGTGGTGGGTTTTGTACCGCTGCCATGGAGGTTGTGGTTCTGCCATCTGGGAGGCCAGAAGGGAGGCTCTCTGAGTAGCAGAGTCCATACTACTGAGAGTGTGCCATGGCACCTGCCACTTTGGAAAAGCAGGCAAAGTTCACACGTGCCCTCTTCCAGACCAGGATCTTGCTGTACTGTAGGGAAGATAGCCCATGGGTGCCTGGCACTGAAAAGCCCAGGCTGCGAGAGAAAGAGCCCCACCAAGTGGCATCCCTAAGTCCCCAAGGAGGGGCCAAGGGGCTGTGTAGACTAAACTGCCACTCAGAAGATCACTGGTAGGTAGGTAGGCCTAGAAATTGCCTGCTCAGAGACTATATAACAAAATATGGATTAGGTGTTGTTTGCAATTAAGTGGAGTAGTTACCAGTTTAATTAATATTCAAGCAGTAATGATGAGTTGGCTGATGGCTCCCTCAAAAGCAGGCTTCCAGGACCCTGCATGAGGCTCTTTGATATTCAAGAGTGAGGCCTCCAGTGGAATGAACCCGGGGTCTTCAGATGGATGAGGAGAGGTCCCATCCATTGGATGAAAGGGATCTGCTGCATTTGCAACATGACCGAGAGCAGGTTGCTAAGACGCCAGGCGGGGCTGGTGCAGCATCTGAGAATGTGGGTGCTGGGGCCTGAACTCTGAGGTCCAGATGTGGTTCCACTAGGGGCGGTGGTCTCCAGCTGGTCGTGCTTTGTGTGTGGTTTTTGGCCCTTCTCCCACAAACTGGGTAACAGTAGGGCTGTTAATAATTACTGATGTTCACTGAGGGCAGATAGTGCACCAAGTGTCATGTGCAATGCCTTACATGTGAAGTACATTCTACCTTTGAGATATTTTTATTTCGCCTAATTTCAATTTTTTTTTTTTGGTGGTACCAGGGATCAAACTCAGGCCCTTGTGCCTCCAAATTTGGCACGGTACCACATGAGCTAACTCCCCAGCCCTATTTGGCCTGTTTTTAAACAAAGACTGACGTTCAGGAAGTCACTTTTTCCTCATGGACTCAGAGGACAGAACCAAGATTCAGCCCTAGCAGAAGGATGGCTTGGCTCCTAGCCACATGCTCCTCCAGCTCCCTGTGAAATCTTCGGGAGTAAGGCAGTGTGTATGATTTCAGCCAGTGCAGCAATCGCCTGCTGTTGTTAGCAGTTATAGTGTGTGATTATTATATCTGGCTATGGTATCTGGCTGTGGTATCTGATTATGGTATCTCATTCCAGTATCTGGTTACTGTATTTGTTATGTCTGCGGAAAGTAGGTAGTTAGGGTAGGTGAGAATTAGATCTGATTATGGTCTCTGGCTATTGGATGGGATTATGGTGTCTCGTTCTGGTATATGGTTATTATATTCTGGTTACAAATCTCATTACTACATCTGAGTAGGGTCTCAGGTTTTGTATGTGGTTATGATATGTGGCTGTGATATCTATGCACGGTCTAATCTGATTCTTGCATCTTGTTCTGGCCTGTGGTGACTGTGTCTGGTCACCGTATCTGGGCTCTTTGGAACCCTCTCCCAACCCGCTCAGCCACTGTAGCAAGACAGCCCCGCCTTCTACTCTAGCTTTACCTGGCCTCGCTCAAGATTTTGAGACACGTGTTTTCCCGTGCATGTGTTGCAGACAGGTCCACTCCACTTCCTCCATGGACTCTCCTGGGGCCCTCAGATGAACATGAGGTGAAAAACCACATATCCAGCTGAAACACTTCCCAAGAAGCTGCCTACTCTGAGTCAGATGGATTACTGGGTGGGTGGGGCTCCTGGTGGGGTGCAGAGTGGAAGATCACAGTGCAGGCCCCATGCTGCAGGCCCTAGTTCCTGGCTCACCCTGGGGCTCCATGTGCTTGGCACAGCTTGCTGCAGTGTATACACCTCTTTCTTCTTCTTCTTTCCTCCCGTTTCCACAAGGATGTTGGCTTATTTTCAACTTGGAATTACTACGTAGGAGACATTACATTTTCTACCTCTTCCCTTTTAGCAATTTTTTTGGGCTGAGCTTTAGAGTTAAACTCTGAACAAACAGTATAAAAATTTACAAACTACAAGTTGTCCACAGTGTAGGAATCTTGGTAAAAACGTAAAGACCCCGGCTGGAGATGTAGTTCAGTGGTTCTGGAGCCTGCCTAGCAAGTGCAAAGTCCTGAGTTTGATCCCAGTAACAACACACAACAATACCGGGTGTGGTGACTCACACTCACTGGCAATCAGTACCACATACCACAATGCCAGGCGCAGTGGCTCACGCCTGTAATCCCAGCACTCAGGAGGCAGAGGCAGGAGGATTTCTATTAGTTCAAGGCTTGCCTAGGCTACGTAGTAGGCTCAGGGCCAGCCTGAACTATAAAGTGAGACCCTGTCTCAAATAAATAAATAAATAAATAAATAAATAAATAAATAAATAAATAAATAAATAAATAAATAAATAAATAAAATGTAAAGACCCAAAGAAGCATTAGAGTGGACAGTGAATTGGGAAAAGTTCAAACGTAAAGACCGGACAGCAGGGACTTGACTGGTCAGCCAGTTGAATAGAGATACAGCCAGGAGACAGGTGCTAATTTAACAAAGTTGGTTTGTACGGATCAGATTTCCCTCAGCTTTCCTGATCTGTCTTTGAAAGATGCTTTCCCTCTAGCCCCAGCAGGGATCTTTCATATGGAATTTCATCTCTTGCTTTTTTTTTTTTTTGAGATAGGGTCTTGCTTTGTAGTTTAGGCTAGCCTAGGCAAGCCGCCGTGAACTCAGCAATCCTCCTGTCTCTGCCTCCCGAGTGCTGGGATTACAGGCGTGAGCCACCACGCCCGGCACTGTGGTGTATGGTATTGTTGGTGGATGTGAGTCACCACGCCCAGCATTCTATGTGGTTACCGGGATCGAACTCAGGACCTTGAGCTTGTGAGGCAGGTGCCAGAACCACTGAGCTAAATCTCCAGCCCCATCTCTTGCTTTTAAGAACAG
Organism: Thryonomys swinderianus; assembly: GCA_004025085.1. Classification (NCBI taxonomy): domain Eukaryota; kingdom Metazoa; phylum Chordata; class Mammalia; order Rodentia; family Thryonomyidae; genus Thryonomys; species Thryonomys swinderianus. Next base: position 10,742 of record PVIC010051023.1, read on the forward strand.
ATAGGGATCAGAGTACACTTACACATGTTGTGTGCATGTGTGTGTGTGTGTCTGTATGTGTCTCTGTGTGCATTTTCCTGGGATACTGAACTTTCAGGGCCTTTGTATTGAGCTACTTTTTTTTTTTTTGAGACAGGGTCTCGCTTTGTAGTTCAGGCTGGCCCTGAGCTCACTATGGTGCCCAGGCAAGCCGCCGCGAATTCAGCAATCCTCTTGTCTCTGCCTCCCGAGTGCTGGGATGACAGGCGTGAGCCACCACGTCTGGCATTGTGGTATGCGGTGTTGATTGTTGGTGGGCATGAGTCTCCACGCCCAGCATTATATGTGGTTACCGGGGATCGAACTCAGGACCTTGCGCTTGCGAGGCAGGCGCCGGAACCACTGAGCTAACCCTCCGGCCCAAACTACTTTTTTTTTTTTTCTTTGAGAAAAACTCATCTAATCAGGTCTACCCCTAACGCCTATAGACACACATATCATATGCCCACACACTCCATGCATACATCACACTCATTCCATATCACACTCTGTATAAAGACCTGAAACACGAGTGACACGTGACTCAGCTGCTTACCTGCTGGGAGGAAGCTGCCTCTCCTACAGCTCTGAGTGTATCACACTCACCACAACCACATATATCACGCACTGCAAGCGTATCACCCTTCCAACATATATGCACATTTCACACATACCACACACATACATCACAAACACCACACTCAGGCACGTGCCATACCCTCACATATATATGCATGTAGCAAACACACCATACATATACACATGTCACATACACACTTCCATACCCACATAGACGCTCATTTCACACCCGCACAATACATATGTATTACACACCACACTCCCCACATTAGACACACACTGTACACATATATACCAGTGCACATACCACACCATACACATCCCACCTCGACAGAGCTTTAATTTCCTTCTAGCCTATAGCCATTTCTCAAGCCTATCTACAAAGGACCCAAAGTGACAGAGGGGAACAAAGACAGATGACACTCCCAGAGAGGCCCCTCTTCTTTTAGAGCAGAATAATGAAGGTTTCCAGCTGAGTCACAGAAGACGCCTGAGCTGTCTCCATCCCTCCCAGTCTGCAGCCTCCTTTTCGGCCCTTCTCCTCCATGGATATAACCCACATCTTGTGCACTTGAAATTAAACAGACTTACCTTTGATCATCTGACCAAACATTTGAAACTGCAAGTTAAAACCACCGTTTCCCAACAAAAAGTTCTAGTTACAACAAACTCCCGCTGCCTTTTAGAATTTTGCTGTTTGGGAATTTGTGAGCTGTCTTGCCGCTGCTGTTGCTGGAGATGGAGCTCAGAGCCTCATTCATGCTAAGCACGCGCTCTGCATCCCAACCCCTATTTCTATTTTAAGTGACAGAAATAGCTGCTCATGTCCTAAACAAACCCGATATCCATAGATGTTTGTCAGGGAGGATGATCACAGCATGGTTCCTGCCTCCCTCCCCTAGAATTCTTCCATCTGTGACACGGCAGGTCCTGGCCAGGCACATGCACTCATACTGGATGACATGCAGTGGCCGAGGGCAGGGCCCAGAAGCATGCGGGGGATGACTGGGAGAGAGGCATGCTGGGCAAGCAAAGGCCTGTGAGGGTCCCGAGGCAGGTGTGGGAGAAAGTCCAGCTGTGAAGCCTGAGCAGAGGTCATCCTTACAGGAAGGAAGGGCGGAGGCAGATTCACCAGTGTGGGGCAGCCCAGCCAAAGCAGTTAGATCATGGGGCCGCTGGATGCCTGGAGGGACTGTCCACGGGAACGGGCTTTAGGGAGATCATGGGAGACTGGTGAAGCGGGTTTGGATGTGCTGAGCCTGGAGGCCAGTGTAAATGTGT
>PVIC010051024.1:0-12611 GCA_004025085.1 Thryonomys swinderianus
CTCTTTATCTTTTTTTTTGTTTAAAACAAATTCTACCCAAATTTCCAAAGGCACCTAAGGCAGGCAAAAGAGTAGCGTTAACCATATGAAATCCTAAATAGAACAACAGCTTTTGTTTTGGAGTGATTGTTGGCTGTATTTATTTTTATTGCAAAATCTGCCCACTGTAATGAAATATTAGAATTATTATTGTGGAGAAATGTCTCAGTTAAGTGCTCAGTGATTCAGTTTCTCAGGATCTCAAAGTTCTGAAGTGGTGACTGCATTCTTAACACTGGAAAGATTGATAAACATCTGGAAGCTGCTCATTCATTGTGAATGCTGATCCTGATATGTCAATTTTGTTGGATTAAGAAATCCTCAGCAGATTAGTAAAGTACACTCCCGGGTGTGTCAAGTGGCTCATGAAGGCACAGGTCCCTGACCTTTCCTCTCTAACATTCTGCCCCTGCTCTGCTTCCCCTCTGCCCTGAACAAAAGTATCTGCTTCACCACACCCTTCTGCAAAGATGTCTGTTGTGGTTTGGCTCTGGATGTCCCCCCAAAGCTTCGTGTTTTTCCAGAGGTAGTTAAATCTGGACCATGATGCTGGGGTCAAGGACCTGTGATTATTAAGCCACTACATGTGAATGAGTTTGGTACTGGTTTAATCCTGGTAGTCTGAATAAGATAAAATAAACAGAAAGGTGCTGTAAAGGTGGCCTGTTCCTTTTGCCATTTTCTGAATTGAAGCTCACTTGTTACCTTTGGTAACTGTGGGTGATTCTGGTTGTAATTTGGGAGACCAGAATACTGATAGGTATGTAGACAGTGAAAGTTAGGCTCATGAGATTTCAATTGGGAACACAAACTTCATCAACATTTGGACTAGAGCCATGTTATGATTTGGCAGAAAAATTGTTCTTGTTTTGCCTGTGTCCTAAAACTTTGCAGGGGACAGAAATTAAGGCTGGTGGACTAACTGATTTGGTGGAACAAATCTAATGACAGCTAATCATACAGATTGTGGCATGGATACTGCTGGCTGCTTTTAGCCAGTTTTACAGCATAAATTGAGGGCAAAAGCTATAGTAGAAAAATCTGAATAATTTAAATTTTGCCCTAGGACAAACCATTTATAAAGTTAGAGCCAAAGATAGTGACTACTGAAGAGATTAAAGCTACTAAGAAAAAAAACCCAAGTACATTAAAAGGAAGAAGGATGCCTTAAGAGTATCTCAGCAAGTCCTCACTGCTGGCAGGCTTAAGAGTGTAAAACTATTAACATTTTCCTTGAGAGGACAGTTCATGGAATGCCTAATTTTAATTTTTTGAGGAAATTCCATATTGTTTTCCATTAAGCAATGTTACACTCATACATTTGCTAACTTTCTGTTGAATCTGCATTAAACATCAGGCATCTTTTTACACATTGTAGTATAATGTAAAAATGAAGAAAAAAACCATCGTTTCTGTAGGATTTAGAGTGGGAAACAGAGGCAAAAATCCACACACAACTTTTTTCTTGCTCCATTTCTTTATTGGTACATTGTATATACACATCATGATCACATTCAATATTGAGAATTTGTACCAGTATATGACATGATTTAATTCTCATTTTTCCCATTCATTTACCCTCCCCACAACTCCCCACCCCCTAAATACATAAGCTTTGTTTCCCTTTTTTAAAATTACCACATTTTTTCTTTACCCCTCATTACTCACCCCTCTGCCACATTTCCTTTTGTGTTATCCAGAAAAGTAGACATGGTAGAAGGCTGGATACAGAGTGAAAGGTTGTAATTATTGCTGGATGTTCGAGATCTCTCAGAGGAGATGCTCCTTGATTAAAGGCCTCATAAAATATCTGGATATTTAAGGCAAACAGCAGAGAATTTATATTCTCTATCTGCAGCTTTTTTATAGTTCAGAGTCTTTATCAAATATGGAAGCAAAACAAGCTGCCTTTCTGAAACCTATTGTGCAGAACTTTCATAGCCTGCACTTCCTCCTAAATAATATGTTCCTGCATTTGCTTGCTTTTCTCTCACCCTAATGTTTTCTTTCTTTCCCTTTTCATTCTCTGTGTTATTTTTCTGTTCTTTTATTATTTAACTGCCTTTCATAGTCTGAGACATCAGTGATAATTGATTTTACCACTTATGTTTATAGAATTCACTACCAGTAAAGGAAAGATTTTAAAGGGATGAAGGAGTGAGAAGTCAAGAAAAGATTGGATTATTTATTGCAGTAAGTCCCCCTACATGAATGAATTTATTTATGCATGATTACCTAGTTCTAAATCTTTTCTATGGTTATTTAAGATCCCATTTTTGATTGAACTCAAAGGATATTTACTTCTAAAACTCTAGGAAACATGTAGAAAAAAGAAAAATGCAGACACATTTTTGTGCAAATTGTAGTATTTCTAAATGTGAAATCTGTAGAAACCCTACATACCTGTTTTCTTACAACTTAAATACTTAGAATTATCTTCTACCTGCTAAGGCAACATATATTTAGTAAATATAGCAATGAAAAAGTTAATATATTAGAAAATTATTTATTTTCATGTACTGACCAATCCCTGTTATGTATTTATTTGAAGGCAAAATAACTACATGAGCTATGCAAAGTTCAGTTAACTAGTGATTCAGAGTACTCAAGGGACATAAATGCTAACGTTTATTGCATATCTGACATGCATACAGTGACATTTTTAAAACATAGTTTTATCAAAACAAATCATTGGCTTCAACATGAGGAAACAGTTTCAAAGGATAACTTTCACAAGATTAGATTAAGCATTAGCCCCTCAAATAGAAAATCTTTACAAGATCACTGCAGACAACGGAAACTGTACTCTGTTCCATGTCATACACATTCTCCCTGGAAAAACAAGCAGTGTGGGTGGCATTCCTGGAGTAGAGAGGAAGTGGCACGAAAGAAGCTGTCATCCAGCTGCTATTTTTCCTACAGTTGATCCCAGATAGAGGCAATGATTCAGATTTTCCCTCGAGTAGAATTTTATATTTAAGTTGTCGAACTTCATACAAAATCAAATCAGGCATGTTGATTCCTACATCCTGCAGATAAAGACATCTCTGACTTTCTGCACTGTGCAGCATCCATGGCACACCAAGGACACTAAGAACACAATCCTGGGTTTCCCCATGGGCCATGTTATTTGTACAGTAATGCCTGTTCGTTACTCTGAAATTTAAATGACAACTCAGTCTGTATTAGTGGAATCTTTGGCTAACATAAGAAATTGCTTCCTAATTTCATACAAATGACTTTTATTTTTCATTGTAATGTAACATAGTAAAGCAAAAAGAACAATGGATTTTATCCTTTGGCAAAACCAACTGTTGATTACAGAGACATATGCATACCCACTTCCAACTGGATGACTGATAGACTGTGTAAGACAGATATTTCCTGCTCCACACTACTGAGTTCAGAAATAGGTAACCCATATGCAAATAATCTCTTTCTTCAGCACCTTGCATGTACATAGAAGTTCATTACATTATCTCCTTACCTTTTTGAATAATACTGTGGGCTGATAATCTGTGTCCCTTCAAGATGCCTATGCTGGTTGAGGATGTAGCTCAGTGGTGCTGCTGCCTGCCTTGCAAGCATAGGTCATGAATTCAATCCTAGTACTGCAAAAATCTAAAAATCAAACCAAAAACAAGAGAACCTATGTTGAAATACTAACACCTGAAGTTATGGTGTTAGGAAGTTGGACCTTTTGAGATGATTAGGTCATGATGATAGAGCCTCCTAAATGGGGTTTGTGACCTTTTGAGAGGGCCCAGAGAGCGTGCTTGGCCCTCTGGTCATGTAAAGATACAATGAAAAGCTGATCATCTCTGGACCAGGCAGTAGGCCTTAGTCACACACAATCTGAGGCACCTAGATCTTGGGCTTATGGCCTCCAGAAATGTGAGAAATAAATTTCTGTTGTCCAGAAATAAAATAGAAATGAATAGTTATGTGTTTTTAATAATAATCTTTTTTAAAAAAATTGTTTCTTATTCATTATGTGTCATAATTTTAGAAGTTGAAAGAAACAATCAAATAACCCTGACATGAGAATAGATTCAGTAAATCAAACACTTTTAGGGGCAATTCCAATGTCAGATCTGCTGAACTGACAAATATGCATTTTAAAATGTAACAGATATTGTGTTTCTGCTTGAGTATTTTAAAGAGCTGTGTTAAAGGGACAAAAACTTCTGAAAACAATTTAGTTTTAGCTATAATTATTCTTTAATTCTAGTGGGAGTTAACAAGTATCTGCACATTTAACTAAATAAGGTAAACTACTACTTTTACTTTTCTAACAAACCAAATTCTTTGTAAATGCTGGTTAATATTGTACAAAATGTTTTAATTGTTAATCAAAATGAAATTCCAAGCTAAAGTGAGCTTGAGTTACTGCAAATGCTGAAAATAAAATCTAATTAAATGTGGCAGGAATTTCAAAAGTTTTTGAATTATAAAACATATTAGGAGTAAAACAGATAAATATTGATTTTAAGTTTGAAAATAGTAGTAATGTATTTTACCAAGCAAGGTTTTGTTATCAATGTGAAATTATATCTTCTAATAAATTGGCATTTTTAATAAAAGCTCTTCTTGTTTTTAAATAAAAACTTCTAAATTTGAGATTACCTAAACCAAGTGATATTGAGGAGAAACCATTTTGTAGAAAAAATTCCTTTATAGAATTTCAGAGAAGTGACAGTTTATCAGGAGTAATAATTATCTTGATAATTACTAGATTAACTAAACTTCTTAAATTCTTTCAACTGAGATTTATTGATACATCCTTTCTTGGTCAACATTGTCCTCAAAGAAGTGCATTTTATAATAGTGATCCATATGCCCTGAATCTGGAGAAGACTTTCATAAATGCTTTTGGAATGAATTAAAGAGAATGCAAATAGTCAGGCATGGTGGCACATACCTCTAATCCCAACACTTGGGAGGCTGAGGCAGGAGGATCACTAAGGCCAGCCTGGGTTACAGAATTAAGTGAGTTCATGACCAGCCTGAACTAAGACCAAGACCCTGATTTTTAAAAAAAGAGAGAAAGTATATGTATAATATTCGTTTCATCTGAGACAATAATTAGGGTCTAGAAATTTTAGTTATTGATACTCCTCCTGATATAATTTGCTTTTGACACTTGGTGAAATTTTTTATACACTTGAAGCCAGTCCATTAACTATTAATAATATTCATCTATGCTGTAGAGACTTCTACTGTTAGTAAAAAAATCCTCAAAGAATCAATCTTCTACTTTGTGAGATCCTATAGTGCAGAAAAAAAATAAGTAAAAGTAATAATTTTGCTAGAGGTTTTTATTTAATAGACAATATGAACTGTGATTTCTGGTTCATTAAGACCAACCAAAGAAGTGCAAGATTCAGAATATAACTGCTAAGCTTTTTAAAGCTTAACCTTATATAATTTTGAGCCAAAGAAAATATTCCTGTCAATTCTGGAGAAGTGTTTTCCTGGCACTACCAGCTGTTAGTAATATTGCTACAAAGAAGGTTGTTTGGGTTCATGATTAGGAGCCCTGATTTAATTACAAAGAGCACAGTCACTCATGAAAGCATATGGCAATGGAGAGAAGTGTGTATTCCCAGAGCACACAAAGTCTTTCAAAAGAACAAACAATGGTTTTAGAAAAATGCAACTGACCTGCAGAAAAGGAGATGAAACTTTATTAAATACAAGAAAAATATTCAAGACTGAAGTGCTAAGGGAATCAGTAATGCTGAATAGAAAGCATCCCTTGTGGAATGTTAACTGCTACTGATGTGTGTTTACCCTGTGCTGGCTAGAGTACCATTTTAAATGCTTTACATTTGAACTCACCAGCACAACTACGATTGTTCCTGCTTTATAGGAAGGTGAACCAAGGTACAAACAGAGTAAGTGAACTGCGCCGAGCTCCATGATTAATACATGGTGTACCTGCAAGTCAAGTGGGGAAGACAAGTTCTGGAATCCATGCAAACACTTTGAGAGACAAAAGGGACCGTAAGCCTCAAGTACAATGCGCCATTCCAATGACATCTGCAATCCCAAATCATTGTTTTTGAGGTATTTTACACTTACTGCTAAAATAAGAATTGAATTCTCATTTGAAATCTTTAGTGCACAGAGCTGCTGATAGTATACACTAGTACTAAAGTAGTAGTATAAAAATTTTAAAGGTCTAAATTGGAAAAGTATCAGTCTTTACATCTGCAATTAAAAGACAATGATGCAGTTTCCAATTTTACATTATGTCGAGAGGAATGGCAAGTGTCAGCGCACTTTTCCAATCACCCAGCATTGGTACTTTGGCATTTTGAAGAAAATATAAATTTTCTACTGTTGTTTCCATTTCTTCTGGCAAAATTCAGCTTCCATTCTTTAAAGTAATTATCTTTGCAAACATTCGTTGCACAAAGCATGCAGAAATTAGGAAAAGTGACACACACATAGACTACACTGTTCACATAATTGAAGTGATTATGGTATAATCATCACTGACTATTGACAAGTCCATTTTTAAAAAAATTTGACAACGTTCAGGCAGCCAGATTTTTTCACTTTTATCCTTTCATGCCTTTAACGTGTAGTTTGCAAAATATGACTTAAGTAGTTTATTAATGGAACTCTAATACCATAAAGCTATGCATTTATTATTCATATGATTACGAGTATAATGAAGAAAACTTACTTTGAGAAGTAAATTTACAGCTGTGTAAGCCATTATTTTGTGATGCTTTTATTAGAGGAATATATGCATAACATTAATCATTTCTTTTGGCCCTTTGTAAGTATACAGTTTAGTGGCATTTTCAACCTTCATTATCTATACCAAACTTTTCCATCATCCCTGCTAAAACTTCTATATCTGTTAAGTAATATTTCATTTCTTCTTTTTCCATCCTCTGGAATCTTGATTCTACTTTCTGTCCTTATGAATTTCCATATTCTAGGTTCCTCATATAAGTGGAATCCTTTAACAATTGCCCTTCAGTGTTTGGCTTTGGCTCATTTTTATAAGCAAAATGTTTTCAGCAGATGTCAAATTTTCATTTCTTTTTATGACTGAATAAAATCCCATTGTATGTACAACTCATTTTACATACCTGTTAATCTGTTAATGAACGTTTGTTTTTTCCTTATATTTTGGTTGTCGAGAAAACACTGGTACACAAATACTTGAGTTATTTCAATTCTTTTGGGTATCAACCTAGGAGAACTGCTTAATCACATGTGGTAACATAATATCTAACTTTCTGAGGAAATTTCATATCCTTTTTCATAACCACTGAGCCATTTTACATTTCTATTAACAATGCTCAAGAATTTCAATCTTTCTATATCCTCTCAACAATACTATTCTCCATTTGTTAAAATTATTATCATTCTAGTAGGTGTTTTATTGTGGTTTTATTTACATTGTCTTAATTACTAGTAAACATCTTTTCAAGTGCTTATTGGTAATTTTTGCATCTTCTCTGAAGAACTGTCTACTCATCTACCGACTAGTTCTCAACTGAGTTTTTTTTATTGAATTGTAGATGTTCTATATATATCTGAATTTTAATCTTTCATTAGATACATGTTTTGCAAATATTTTAATCCATCCAGTAAGTTCTTTCAATAGTATTTTTTGATGTATAAAATCCTTAATTTTAATACATTTCAAACTATTTTTAATTTTGTTAACTGTACTTTTATTAACATGCCAATGAAGTTATTGCAAAATTCAGTATCATGAAGTTCTTCTCCAATATTTCCTTTTAAGAGTTTAATAGTAGTAACTCATAGGTTTAGGTCTTTCATTCATGGGAGTCAATTTTGTGTACAGTTTAAAGTTTTTGTCCAATTTATTCCTTTTGTATGTATCTGGTTTCTTCAGCATCATTTGTGGGAAAACATCCTTTATCCATTGAATTGACTCAGCACCATCATAAAAAATCAACTGACTGTGCATGAGGATTACTACAAAGGTGCTGTGTTCTGTTCCACAGTTCTACATGTATGTGCTATCACAACTGCTATAGTCTTGTAGTAAGTTTATAAGCTGAGAAATGTGAGTCTTCCAACTTTATTATTCTTTTTCAAGACTATATTTTCTATTCAAGGGCCTTGTGCAGTTCTGTATCAACTTCCGAATGGCTGACTTCTCCATATCTGAGAAGAAAAGCTACAGAGACTATGATAGGCTTTGTCCTGAATCTATTGCTCACTACAGTTAGTATTGATGTCCTAATAAAGGGCATTTCCCTCCCCATGACCTGGATATCATTCCAACCACATCAGTTTCTCTAATTTCTTTCAGCAATTATTTTGTAGTATGAGTCTTTACTTTTTCTTTTGTTTAGAATTATTCTTAAGTATTGAATCTCTTTAGGTGGTGTTATAAAAATAATTGCTCTGACATGATTTGTTGAAAAGGCTATCTTTTCTTCTTCGTATGGCATTGGCAACTTTGCTAAAAATCAAAATGAGATCTACTTTTGTAGTTCTATTTCTGGACTCTGTTGTGTTGCACTGATATAAATTTCCATCTCTTTGTTACCAAAATTGACTAATAAGTCTTAATGTAAATGAACTCTTCAATCTCATTCTCTTTTTCAAGATAGTTTGAAAATGAATGAGTGTGTAAACATCGAATAACTGCTATTTGGATAACATGGGATTAGGTTTGTTTGAGACCTCATTAAACACTTTTGTCAGTCAGTCAGCCAATATCTGTCCTTGTGTTATGTGTATAGGACAAAATTAACATGTGTTGTTATTCATTGACACTGAACACATGGTCAACTACACTGATTCAGGCCCTGACAAAAGTCATGTAGTATATATTTCTGTAGGTAAACTGCAATTTTCTTGTGCTTTACAACATGAGATAGCAGTTCTTCAACAGTGTGCTTGGGAAGCACTTTAAACAGAGAAATCGCCAAAAAAAGCACAAACATAGAGAAAATGTTGCAATAAATACAAAGAGGGAGAAGAACATACTTGTTTACAGCAAGAGCTCTAAAAAACAAGATGGTGAAGGGTGGCTTTGCTCAGTCACAGCTGGGAAATTGAGTCATTCTACAAGTCATCATGACAGTACTCAGAGTAAGGACTTGGGCTTAAGAATACATGTTACTGAATATAAAGTCCATGAAGAGTGAAGACTGACTGCATTTGAATTCAGTGTAAGGTTCTGGATGCTGCTGAGAGAAGGACAATGGTAGATCACCTAATAAATGCATCTAACTTGATAATCATTCTAAAGGTAAAATCGTATCTAGGAAACACACTAAAATACTTTCAATAACTAAGAAATTAGATATTTCATGTAAAGTTTGTATTCAGTTTAACTTTTTTAATAACTTTAAATGAAAGAGAGCTCAAGAAAATCATAGACAGAAGAGGATAAGGTGCTCCATAGTGTCCGAGGAAAAATACTCTTGTAGAGCCGGGCGTGGTGGCTCACGCCTGTAATCCCAGCACTCAGGAGGCAGAGACAGGAGGACTGCTGAGTTTGAGGCTTGACTGGGCTACATAGTGAGCTCAGAGCCAGCCTGAACTACAAAGTGAGAAAAAAAAATGTCTCAAAAAAAAAAATACTTTTGTAGAGTCCGGGTAGAAAGGTCTGAATTACTTTAAATTTTTATTATATAAAAATCTTGCCAGTCAATAAAAAAGAATACAAATGTGGATTTATTTTTTTCTAAATAATAACAAAACAATTTTTATATGAAAAATAAAGTACAAGTCAGAAACATCAAAGTGATCTGAAGAAACTTTACTAACCCTTAATATATGCCTGAGGCCAACGCTAAAAAAGGAGACAAAGGTCAACATTTCTGGATACAGAAATTCACAAAAAGCGACTCTGTTTTCAGATGACGAGAGTGCTTGGCATTCACTGTTAAATGTCATTTCCTTTGCTGCTTTTGCCTTTCTGTGCTGGTTTCCATTGTTGCAGAATGCCATCTGTAGGAAACAGCAAGGCACTTATCTAAAAATAGGACTCTGAAAAATATTTTCTCTCCAGTATAAATCTACAAGCACAATGCACAGTACAGGAGCCTGTCTTTGTCATCTAATGCTAGTTTAAAAAAAAGATTCACTTTTAAGAACAGGGTTAAGTTTATAGCAAAGTTGAGAGGCTACCAGAAATTTCCTATGTACTTGCTTTCCCCTCATATACAGCCTTCCTCCCTTAGTCCTGTACTTGATGGTACATTGGTTATGACTGATGGACTTAGATTGACAAATCACAATTGCCAGAGTCCATACTTACATTAGGCGTTGCATTCTTGGTATCATAACTTCTGTGTTTGGATAGATGCATAATGATATACACTTAGTGCTAGAGAATTTTTCACTACCCTGAAATTCCATGTGCTTTGCCTTTTCCTTCTTAGCGAAGGACTGGCAACCATTGATCATTTTACTGTCTTCCCTGTTTTTCCTTTGCCAGAATATCATCTAAATGGAATCATGTTGTCTGTAGCCTTTTCACATTGATTCAGTTAATTACTAATGTGTATTTCAGGTTCCTGTATGTTTTTCTCATGGCTGCTTAGCTCACTTCTTTCTAGTGTTGAATAATAATATTCCATTGTCTGGATGTACCACAGTTTATTTATTCATCTACTTATTGAAGGATATCTTGATGGCTATCAGTTTTTGGCAATAGTAAATAATGCTGCAGCAAACATCTATGTGCAGGTATTTTTTGTTTTGTTTTTTGTTTTTTGAGACAGGGTCTCACTTTGTAGTTCAGGCTGGCGCTGAGCTCACTATGTAGCCCAGGCAAGCCTCGAACTCAGCAATCCTTCTGTCTTTGCCTCCCGAGTGCTGGAATTACAGAAGTGAGCCACCACGCCCGGCAATGTGCAGGTTTTTAAAAATTTGGACATACGGGGCCGGAGATTTAGCTCAGTGGTTTCACTGCCTGCCTCGCAAGTGCAAGGTCCTGAGTTCGATTCGGGTAACCACATACAGTGCCGGGTGTGGTGACTCACGCCTGTAATTCCAGCCCTCAGGAGGCAGAGACAGGAGGATTGCTGAGTTCGAGGCTTGCCTGGGCTACATAGTGAGCTCAGCGCCAGCCTGAACTACAAAGTGAGACCCCGTCTCAAAAAAAAAGAAAGAAAGAAAGAAAGAAAGAAAGAAAGAAAGAAAGAAAGAAAGAAAGAAAGAAAGAAAGAAAGAAAGAAAGAAAGAAAGAAAAAATGTGGACATAAGGGCTGGGGAATTTAGCTCAAGTGGTACTGCGCCAACCTTGGATGTACAAGGGCCAGAGTTTGATCCCTGGTATCACCAAAAAAACAAAACAAAACAATGTGTATATAAGCTTTTAACTAATCTGGGTAAATATCAAGGAGTGCCATTTCTGGATTATATGTAAGAATATGTTTAGTTCTAGAAGAAATATCCAAAGTATCTTTCAAAGTGTATCTTTTGATTTTGGGTATCTGATTAGGAAAATAGCTATATCTCATTGTTATTTTAGTTCTTGCTTCCTTGGTTATAGATGACCTTTTACTGACTTGCCGCCTGCAACTTTTGCTTTGGTGAAATGTCTGCTCAGGTCTTTGGTCCAATTTTTAAATGAACTGTTTTCCCTATTGGATTTGAAAAACTCTTGTTTATTTTGAATAATAATTGTTAATGAGATTTGTTTTTCACATTTATAGTCATGAGAGATTTTGGCCTTTAGTTCTCTTTAAATATCTTTATTTGGTTGTGGGGTTGACATAACCCTGGTTTTATAGAATGAGTTAGGGAGTATTCCTTGTGCTGCTCTTTCTGAAATTTATTCTAGAGAATTGCAATAATCTCTTCCTTAAACATTTGACAGATGACTAGCAAATCTATATAAAGTTGGTATTTCATGTTTTGAAAGCCCTTTTAATTATTGATTTTAATTTTTAATAGACAGGCCTCTTGAAGTTATTTCTTTTTGTATGAGATTATGTCTTTCAAGAATTGGTCCAGTTTATCCAGTTTATTAAACCTGTGGTAATGTAGTTGTTTATAGTATTCCTTCATAGTAATTTAACCTGTGGAATCTATGGTGAAGTTCCCATCTTCATTTCTATCTATAATTTCTGTACTTTCCTTGTCTTCATAGTTAACCTGTTAAAGACATACTGATTTTATCAATCTGTTCAAAGAACAAACTTTGGTTTTGTTGATTTTTCTCTCTTGATTTCCTGTTTTCAGTATTTATGTTCAAATTTTATTATTTATCTTCTATGTTGGATTTAATTTGGTCTCATTTTTCTGGTTTCCTAAGGGGAAATTTAGATTATTGATTTAAATCTTCTTCTTTTTAATAAATGCATTCATTGCTATAAATTTTTCTCCAATTGCTATTTTAATGCATCCCACATATTTTGTGAAATTGTGGTATTGTTTCCATTCAGTTTAAAATATTTTAAAATTTTCCTGAGATTTTTTTCCCTCTGGCCCATATATTACTCAGAAGTGTGTTTTTAATTTAAATGTATTCAGGGGATGTCTAATTCTCCTTTGATATTTGAATCTAATTTAATTCTGTAAAACACTGTACAACTATGGTCATTTAAACTTGT
>PVIC010051025.1:0-12627 GCA_004025085.1 Thryonomys swinderianus
TAGCCAAAACTGTGGTAATCCTCCTGCCTCAGCTTCCCAAGTGCTGGGTTACAAGCATGAGCCACCATGCCTGGCCATTGACTTTTTGATGGATGTGTGTACAGTATGCTTCCAACACTGAGCTATTATGAATTGTGCTGCTATACATATGTAACTGTAATGTGATGTCTGTAACTCAGGAAGATACCCAGAAGGTAAACAGTTGAATCAAATGGAATTTCTACCATTTAAGTCTTTTGAGAAAGCTCCATAATGACTTCCATAGTGGTTGTTCCAGTTTACTCTCCTACAACAATGAAGAAAGGTCCTCCCCTACCCTGTCCCCAGGCTCTCCAGCAGAGTTATTATTTAATTATTTAATTTTTATTTTATTATTTAATTTCTTGATGATACCCATTCTCTCTGGAGTGAGATGGAATCTTAGTGTTATTAATTTGCATTTCTAAATGGCCAGTGATTTGAACATTTTTCATGTATTTATTGGCCATTTGTACTTTTTCATCTGAGAAGTGTCTATTCACTTGAGATAGTCATATTTTATTGAGTCTCTAAATTTGTAGAAGCTAGTTTTTCTAAATTCTTTATATATTCTAGATACTAGTCCTTTGAGGAGTAGCTGGCAAAATATTCTCCCATTCTGTAGGTTGTCTCTTCACTTTGCTGCACAGAAGCCTTTTAGTATTTGTGCTGCCAAAGTGAGCAGAAGCAGAAGCTTTTAAATTTAAGTTGATCCTTTTTGTTGATTCTTGGTGTTATTTATTGTGCAATTAAGACTCTGTTCAAGAAGTTTTTGCCTATGTATACCACCTATTTTGTCTTCAACAGATGAAGTGTTTCTATTCTAAAATGTTGATCTTTGATCCATTTTGATTTTAGTCTAGAGCATGGTGAGAAATATGGATTTAGGTTCAGTCTTCTGTATGTGGAAAGCCAGTTTTGCCAGCACCATTTTTTAGAATCTCTCCTCCAGTGAAAGCATTTGACCCCTCTGTCAAAGATACAGTAGTTGAGTATGTCTATATTCTGTTCCATTAATCCATAAATAACAAGGATGATTTCAATATAGGGAAATTGTTACCTATGCTGGAGGGCTGGCAGAGTGCAAAGGAATTCTGAGGCTGCAGACAGAGCTCTGTATGCTGCTAGCACTTGAACAAGTAAGGGAAGAGAGGAGTCAGTAGCACCTAAAAAGTCAAGCAGATTGTATAGTGAGAATCATTACATGACTCTAAGTAAACTAAGAATTACCAACTATATACTTTGAAAATGGGAAATTTTGTTTTTTGAAAGAGAAAGCACTGTTGGAATAAAATTGACAAACAGTACGGTTGTGCAGGCAGATGGCATGGGCACTGTCACCACGTATAGTTTCTATGGGGCAGAAGGATTCACCCTCACCATGGCTCACTTGGTAGACAAGCTAGGGGCAGCTGGTGGCTGAAAACTCTGTCTCTTTCTCCATGGGCTTCTCCCTGGGTTTCCAGTTCCTTATAACATGGTGAGTGGATTTCTGCAATGACCTAAGAAGCAAGGTAGAACCCTCAGTACCATGGCCCAGCGCTGAAAGGCGCACACCATCATTTGTATTGTACCCTACTGCCTCAGAGAGGTGACAAGTACCAGGAGACCAGGATTCCTGGCAGATGGCTGCCGTGTCACCCATAGCTGTGCCAGAGTGTAATGTCTTGTCTTCCCTTCCTGTGTCTCCAGGGCTTCACTGGAGTTTTCAAGTCCTCGCTGGGTACTCACAGCTGTACCCTCAAGTCCCAAGAAGACTGCTCATAACTCTCCAGCAACCACCCTGCCGAGCTCCAAGACTCACCTGTTCCTTTCTCTGAAGTTTTCAAATCAGGCAATTGCTACTGATTCACCATACTGTCTGTCTGCCGAGTTTGGGTGGGCAACATGGAAATGCGACTTTTTAAAAAGAGAAAATATTTTTATTTTATTCTTAAATAACCATAATTTTATGATTAGATGTGTGACTTGCCCCCTGGGCAATGCATAGTTCCTTAGACTGTGAAGTCAAATCAGTCATCATTCAGCTCCTCTTCCATGTTTCATTTTTCACAGCTATGGTTTTACTCTGAAAAGCAAGTTCTTGGAAGTCCCCTAGGACACAAAGAAAAGTTTTGACTATTGTAAACAATCTGTTTAAAGTGTTATGCTAGAAAACAAAATAGTTTGAAAATGTACTAAGCAAATATCCCTCTTAAATTTTTTTTTTTGTGGTACCAGGGATTGAACTTGGGCCCTTGTGCTTCCAAAGTAGGCACTGTACTACTTGAGCTAAATCCCTGGCACTTCCCCTCTTAAATATTTTGACAAATTAAAGTTTTGGCACACAAAACCACTTAAATGTACTTTTCATTTGTTTTCTATTCCCAGTCACAGGGTTCTATTTGCCTTAGTAGGACTGTCTGTGAGCCTTGGCACTTGGTGTTTTCCTATATGATAACACTTTAATTCAGTCCCTCATCACCTCTCTAGATTTTTTGGGAGAAAAAAATCTGATTAGTCTGTAACTGGACTTCCCCCAGTCCTCCTCTTTATTTTCAAAACCAAATCTGACTGAGTCACTGTCATTCTTAAAAATCTATTCTGGATCCCTGCTGCCACAGTGCAGGTTTCTGGGTTGCCCTTCAAGGCTCTTCACAGCCCGGGAGAATTTCTTGGTCTTGAGTCTGGACTCAGCTGCAGGTCCTTTCCCCAAAGGACCCACCACGTTTTCCTCTGGAGAACATATCAGAGCTTCTTGTGGCTCCTCGTCCTTTCACACCGCCCTTCCTCTTGCTCAGGTGACCCAGCTAGCTCTTAGGCGGTAGTCTTCACGTACAGCACCTGTTACCTTCTTGCCGTTTTCCTTTAGAGAGTTGTCACTGTCCTTTGTGGGCTGCTACAGTACTTTGTTCTTGTCTCTGCATTACAGCTTTCAAAGAGTTGTAAAATTTTTGTGCATGTGTCTGATTCTTGTATTAGACTCTGATTTTCTATAGATCAAAAGTTCTTCCTCATCTTTGTATCTCGAGTCTTTGTCCCTAATCAATCCCTAATCCAGGAACAGAAAGGTACGGTACCTTCCCTTATCCATCATCAGGGTCATAGCTGACACCCTTGGAACAAAATATTAACAAGAGGAAACTTTAACAGATTTACTTAGTCAAAGATTTACACAATGGAGGGGTCTTCTCAAAGAATACCCAAAGACCCAAGGAAAACTTTCTGCACAGCTATGGAGACTATCACTGGACCAAAAGGTATTTTCTAATCATGAGACTATTAGAAACCCAGCGGGGCCAACTGTTCGGATTCTCTGTGGGGAGCTAGGGCCGCAACTCAGGGGAAGACTATTTGTCTCATACCCATGAGTCCCTGGCACAGTACTTGCTTTTTATTTTAAATAAAAGTTGGTAACTCTAACAAACTGATTTTAAAGCTGTGTTTCACAGAGTGTTTAGTACAACAAGGAAAGATGATATCTGAGACTGCCTAAGCCAGGAGGTTGAGGGACTAATGTTTTCTCCACCCTCTGTTTATTCCCCGTGTTTGTGTTAAACTGTGGTCCCTGGCACTGTGGCTGGTCAGGCACCTCATGCAGTGTTTCTGAGAGTAACCATTGATGGTCTTGGAACCTACTCTTCCCTCCCACATGCCTACCATGCTGTTTCAAATCAGCTGGCCTTTTCTTTCTCCTGAGAAAGGAGCAGGAGAAAGGCCAAGGGCTGGGTGGAGATGCCATTTTCACTACCAGGCAGCAGGTGGCCATGAGGAGAACCGAGAAGGGGAAGCTGAGGTGATAGTGCTCCGCCCAGGCAGGGGCTCTCTGTCTCCTGTGTTACAGTGGCTGGCTGTTCTGTGTTGCAGGAAGATGAAAACAGAGCGCTGGTGCGTGTGTGACCCCACAGCATCCCTGGGAAGCAGGTGTCGCTATTCCCTTTGCCTGGATGGAAGGCAGGCGTGCTGGATTTATCTCCAGGTCCTGCCAGTTGGGCAAGTGCACATGGCCGCAGTCCAGTCACCACCTGCCTGGAGCCTCCGGCCAGGATCTGGAAACAGAGACTTCCTTGTGCACTCAGCTGCATTCTGTCCCATCCAGATGAGTAATGCGTGCAAGGGGCGAATGAAATGACAATAGGGGGGCTGGAGGGTTAGCTCAGTGGTTCCGGCAGCGCCTGCCTCGCAAGCGCAAGGTCCTGAGTTCGATCCCCGGTAACCACATACAATGCTGGGCGTGGGGACTCACGCCCACCAGCAATCAATACCGCATACCACAATGCCGGGCGTGGTGGCTCACGCCTGTCATCCAGCACTTGGGAGGCAGAGACAGGAGGATTGCTGAGTTCGAAGCTTGCCTAGGCTACATAGGGAGCTCAGAGCCAGCCTGAACTACAAAGTGAGACCCTGTCTCAAAAAAAAAAAAAAAAAAGACAATAGGCACCAGTAGCCATCAGGTTAAATATCGAAATCATGTCTTAGTTGAGGCCCAGCAAAGAAAGAAATTTTGGCTTCTGAATTCAATATGTGAGGGGAAACCATTGCTCTCAAAATCAAAACCTCTAGTGCAAAGCCCCCTGGGGCACATGTTATCTTCTTTGTTCTTAACTCCAACAACTAAACTGTGAGAAAAAACACTGGTTGCTACACACATCTTTCAAGGTCTCCTTAGTAGCTGGGGGTGGTTGTGAGTGGCTACAGTCCAAGCACTATGCAAAGCACGTTTGAGCCCAGCCTGGGCCAGTGACTTAGAGACCCTGTCTCCAAAACTAAAATATGTAAGAAGAGGTAAAGATATACAGAGTATGATGAAAATAACCCACTATAAATGTTTTCTAAAACATTTAATACACAGGCTGGGAATTTAGCTCAAGTGGTACTATGCCTACCTTTGAAGCACAAGGGCCTGAGTTCAATCCCTGGTACTGCAAAAAAAAAAAAAAATTATTACAGTAAAAGACCCTTGACCATTCAGCAACCCCCCTGTTTTGAACACACTCATCCCATCCTTTTTGCCCTTTTCTGGAAGTCTTCTTTCCTAAGTATCTCCAGTTATGCCTGTTCTGATATCTTATCTCATTCAAAACATTTACCTTTCACAGTCATTTTGACTTTGGGGAAGAGCCACACGCAAGAAGCACAGTGCCAGAGCTGGTGAATATGGCGGAAGAGGACTGGCTGGAATATCTGGGACAGGAATTTCTGCACATGTAAACTCTACGCTGCTTCAGCTAGTGCAAGAACAAGGGGAGCAGTGTGTTTGAGGTTCGGACCTGGCCAACACTGGAGCGGCCTGTGGGAAGGCCGGGTGGGGCCCAGGTGCTCTACAAGGCACCCTGGAGGTGGGCCCCGGGCTATGGAGTTTGAGAGTCTAGTAGAAAGTAATGCAGAGAGCACCCAGGGGCAGATATAGGCCTCTCGCTGAAGAAGAAACTGTTGGCCTTCAAGAGAAGCACTATGATTCTATTGTTAGAAACAGAAATTTTTTTTTTGGAGACAGGGACTTGCTTTGTAGTTCAGCCTGGCCCTGAGCTCACTATGTGGCCCACGCAAGCCTGGAACTCAGCAATCCTCCTGTCTCTGCCTCCTGAGTGCTGGGATGACAGGCGTGAGCCACCACGCCCGGCATTGTGGTATGCGGTGTTGATTACTGGTGGGCGTGAGTCTCCAAACCCAGCATTATATGTGGTTACCGGGGATCGAACTCAGGACCTTGCACTTGTGAGGCAGGTGCCGGAACCACTGAGCTAACCCTCCGGCCCAACAGAACAGTTTTGAGGAGAAAATCCGGAAAGTAGTAGCCTTACAAGAGTCAAAGCGAAGACCAGCAGAAGTTTTATGTGCCACACGGTGAAGCCACAAGGCAGCCGGGCAGCAAAAGCTCGTGGAACAAGGAAGGCAGAAAGTGG
Organism: Thryonomys swinderianus; assembly: GCA_004025085.1. Classification (NCBI taxonomy): domain Eukaryota; kingdom Metazoa; phylum Chordata; class Mammalia; order Rodentia; family Thryonomyidae; genus Thryonomys; species Thryonomys swinderianus. The sequence goes on from PVIC010051025.1 coordinate 5,904, forward strand.
TGCAGTGATGCCATCCGTCCAGCAAGGGCCACTCTCAAAGCTGGGGACTAGAGAAAGCCTGAATCTTGTAGGAGAAACAAAGTCACAGCATGAAGTGTTTTGAAGTGTAGATTACCATCAGATGCCACAGCACTGACCCCAAACACAGAAAGCAGTTGTGAGTAAGAACCAAAGCTAAATCAAGGAGTGGAAAGAAGGACAAACACCCTTGGGTCTAGAGCGGGGAGATGAACAAGGCCTCCTCTGGGCAGTACCCACGTGTACCCGTGAGGAGACTGTGGGAACCCCACACCAACTGTGGAGGACTCTGCAGGCCTGAGGGAGGGCTTTGTCAGTGCTGAAATGGGGGTGATAAGTCTGGATTTATAGAGTCTGTTTTAGAACTAGTTCTGGCATAAACCAGTCTGAGGCGGAGCCACAAACCCCATGGGGTAAAATTGTTTGATCCTGTTCGTCAGTCATGACCCCATGTGAAGTGGTTGTGCTGTGCCTTTCTGTGAGGGGAGGTGAGGAACCGTGCTGCAAATGCTTATTTTATTAGAAGGGGCTAGGGATGGTAGGACAGCTCTGAAATGCTTCAGAATTAAGTGCAATTTTATCGTCTGCCTTTTGCATTTTATGAGCAACTTAATGTTTCTGCCATGTGATCAATTAAATTTATTTTAACTTAAAATGTGTTTGAAAGGAGGGGGAATTTTTTTTTTTGCTTTTTTGAGACAGGGTCTCGCGTTGTAGTTCAGGCTGGCCCTGAGCTCACTATGGTGCCCAGGCAAGCCGCCGCGAACTCAGCAATCCTCCCGTCTCTGCCTCCCGAGTAGAGGGGGAATATTTTGATGGTGATTAATGGTGATGTCTTTTGCTGTAATACATTTTTTGTTTATATATGCATCATATATTTAGTTTGATCATACCTTATAGCTCATTGTGAAGGTCCTGGATTCAATCCCCAGGCCCAGGAAGGAAGGAAAAAGGAGAAAAGGAAGGAAGGAAAAAGGAGAAAAGGAAGAAAGGAAAAAGGAGAAAAGGAAGGAAAAAGGAGAAAAGGAAGAAAGGAAAAAGGAGAAAAGGAAGGAAGGAAAGGACAGAAGGAAAGGAGGGAGGGAGGAAGAGAGGAAGGGAAGGAGAAAAGGAAGGAAGGGAAGAGAAAATATTCTTTCTTGCCTGCTCTCCTTTACCTGCAGTCCTACTTGGGGACCCGTCGTGACTGGCCAGAGAGGGTGTTGTTATCTTAGCTCACTGCGGCTGTATCTGGGGGCTCAAGCTGCCCACAGCTCTGACAGGTGCCTCAGTGGGGGGACCATACTTAGAAACCAGAGCAAAATGGCAGCATGGGCCCAGGCTTTCCTTTCTGCCTCAGTGACACCCCTCCTCTTACTTTCTACCTTCTTCCTGTGCAATCTGTGGAAGCCTAGACCATTTCCAGAACAGGGGACCTGAATCTGAGGGAAATTCCAAGCCCCTTAACCCAGAAACTCATTGCTCTATCTGCCTGGCCGCCATCTGTTCCTGTTGCTTGTTCCCTCAAGGATGTCTTTTAGTGGTAGCTTTGTGATCATGATGTCTATATAAAATGTACCAATAAAATCAATTAATTAAAAAATATCTCTCCTTCCTTAGTTGTATTGCGTCCCAGTGACAAAGTGACGACAATTGCTTCCATTTCCAAGGTCATCTCATGGTCTGAAATGGATGCCATAGCTCCAGCCATGACACTGCTATTCCAAACAATGGGAATGAGGAAGAGAAGAGGAACTGGCAAAGAATGGATACCAGCTATCTCCTACGTGGTTTTCCTCTAACTCACACATGACTCCTGCTTTGCTGGCCAGAATTTACTCACCCAACCACACCTATCCGTAAGGGAGCCTGACAAATGTCAGCCTTATGCCCTTCAGCAACACACCACACAACTGGCACGGGGGAGGGGAGACTAACCTCTGTCTCATCCTTCAGCCTCGGCCCATAGGCTGTGGTACACTTTTTGTTTGTTTGTTTGTTTGTTTGAGACAGGGTCTCACTTTGTAGTTTGGGCTGGCCCTGAGCTGTGTAGCCCAGGCAAGCCTCAAACTCAGCAATCCTCCTGCCTCTGCCTCCCAAGCACTGGGATTACAGGCATGAGCCACCATGCCCAGCATTGTTGTATGTGGTACTGATTGCTGGTGGGTGTGAGTCACCATGCCCAGTGTTGTTATATGTGATTACCAGGGATCGAACCAGGGACCTTGCGCTTGCCAGGCAGATGCCAGAACCACTGAGCTAAATCTTTGGCCTAACTGCTGGCTTTTGAGCATTTTCAGATTCCTGAGAGGAAGGATCTTGGGGGCTACTCCTGGGTCTTGGGTCAGGCGTTCACCCCTGACCTCGAACACTATAAATGTCTATGAATGCCCAGAGGTTTGGGGACATGAGGATAGCTCTTAGGATGGAAAGGTATCCCACAAAATGTCTCCACGGCATGAAAAAGTCTCATTTCTTAGTTTGATAGACTGAAAACCAGGTTAGTCTGACTCATCCTCTCTTTCCCAAGGTTTCTGCCTTCCTCCTCCCTGCCCTACTCACCTCTGCCTCCTACAACAAATAACCCCAGACGCTCCATGGTTACAGGCTCTGCAAAGCTGATTCCATTCTAGAATGTTCTTCCTTCACTCTCTTCTTCCAACTGGCTTCTCCGCATCTTCCAAGAGTCAACTCTTATGAGTAGAAAATAAATTGAATTTTAGGTTTTTAGTTTACTGGGAATTAGTCATCTCAATTGTCACTGTTATCGATACTTGTCACCTCAGAGGGACAGGAATGTGTCTCACTAGTGGGAGATGTGCACAGTATACTGTGAGGGGTGCGTTCTGTTCACTAGAAATTTCTATGAACTAGCATTTCTAAACTGTGCTTGTGCAGTTAACAACTGGTGGGAATACCAGAAGGCACAAATTTTCCATGAATGAGGGGGGTTCTCATTCGATTCCTAGTTGCTACATATTACATGGGTGCCGCGCCAAAGACTGCCTTTCCCAGCCTTCCTGGCAGAGACGAGAACACATGGCAAGGGCCACGTCCTAGAACGTGAATAAAGTGGCATGTGATTGCCCTGCTTCTTAGAGGCAACTGTTCCTCCTCTGCTTTCTTTTGCTTATCCCAAGGCCGAGCACGGGTGTGGTCGGGACCCAGCCTTGCCCGTGTGGCCAAGGACAACATCTCAGGAACTGTGATGCAACCAGCTGGGAGGGACCTGGCTTCAACTGGCCGCCCCTCCAGTCCGGACCATTCAGCCTCATCTCCTGCAGGAAAAATAAGTTAAGTGCATCCTCTTTCAGCCTGTGTGTGGGTGTGAGAGCAACTTAGCCCTGCTTCGCACAGCAGCACTCAGATCCTCTGAAGGAGATAAAGTCTCTGACATCTTTTTATCTCCAGCCCCCAGTAGAGTACGTATTGCATAAATGTGAAACTTCTGGGGACTGAATGAGTGCCTGAACTGGTATGAGCCAAGGTCCTGAAAAGTCGGTTGGGATAAACTTAAAGGTCCCTTGAAGTGCTAGTTTGGAATTCGCACTTTCCATCGCCCACCCACACTTAGGTTCTGCGGAAGGTTTCAATTAAAGTAGGAAATAAAGATCCTCACGGGTGTTTTTGTTTTTAAAGGCCTCTCTGAAACGTGTTAACTGGTGACACCTGCTGGCCAAATGAAATACTGCGGCCTAAATCAAGACCCTGAGACAAGCAGATCAAGTAAGTAGGGATTAAACACTGTTCTAAGTGAGGAAGAGGAGACACTAAAGAAAATGTAACGAAGAAGAATAATTACTGAGCTACTCCAGGTCTGTCATCGTGAAGGGTGCTGGTAGCAGTGATACAGCAAACCTTATGCGTAGTTCTTTGATGTGGGAGTTTTAAGATTTGTTTCACAGATAACATTTTTGTCCTTTGTTCTTTATAAACTGCAAAATGCTTCTGCCATCCTTTCCTTGTTCCTGGGATGCTTTATCTGTTTGTATCAGCATACAATTTTCTCATTTGTATCAAAGGAGTTTGTCACCGCAGCATTGTTATTTGAGTTAACTGGTGACTCTGATTTTAAAATAAGGCCCAGCTATCCAAAAACAAACGAAAACTCTCAGACTCTCAGGAGAAAGTAGAGTCCTCCTGGATAAAACTGCAGCAGAGGGGGCCAGAGGGTTAGCTCAGTGGTTCTGGCGCCTGCCTTGCAAGTGCAAGGTCCTGAATTTGATCCCCGGTAACCACATATAATGCTGGGCATGGAGACACGCCCACCAACAATCAACACTGCATACTACAATGCCGGACGTGGTGGCTCACGCCTGTAAACCCAGCACTTGGGAGGCAGAGACAGGAGGATTGCTGAGTTCGCGGCAGCTTGCCTGGGCACCATAGTGAGCTCAGGGCCAGCCTGAACTACAAAGCGAGACCCTGTCTCAAAAGCAAAAAAACACAAAACAAAAAAACTGCAGCAGAGCTCTTCGGCTGGGCTCACTGCGGAGACTGGCCTCCATCCTCTGTTCTGAGAACAGCACAATGCTCTGTTTCTGAAAGCCAGGCCTCTAGGACACTCGGAGAGAACTTCTTCCTCTTCTAGTCGCTGTGTAAGACTCTGCCCTTCCCTGTGCTAGGAGTGTACCTGAAATTTTAGAGTTTTCTTACTTTGCCCACCTCGCCTGGAATTCTCACAGGCTCCTCACAGTCCTCATGCTGCCCATAGCAAACCTTGAATGAGCAGTCTAGAAGGGCAAAGAAGCAAATTACAAGATGTGATCCAACTAAACTATGAATGTTTAAATTAAAAGCATTTACTGCAGTTAAATTTATTTCCGTATTCAAACACACATATCACATTACTTTTGCTACTTTCAGAAGCAGTCTTAGAAGTCCTCTTTCACAAGTGTTTTTGTTAGATATGATCAAAAAATGCAGTGAATACTGCTGCCAAGTATCATTCAATGGAAAGCCAGGCTCATAAAAAGCATCATGGTGGGGCGAGGGATTTAGCTCAGTGGTTCTGGTGTATGTCTGGCAAGTGCAAGGTCCTGAGTTTGATCCCCAGTACCACATACACAGTGCCAGCCGTGGAGGCTCACGCCTGCAATCCCAGAGCTCAGGAGGGAGAGACAGGAGGATTTCTGAGTTCAAGGCTAGCCTGGGCTACATAGTGAGTTCAGGGCCAGCCTGAACTACAAAGCGAGACCCTGTCTCAACCTCCATCCCCAATAAACATCAAGGTGTTCCTTTATCCAGGTTATTAGAACTGGTACTACCCAGTATCTGGCTTTTCTCCAAAGTCAAAATGACCAGGAAAGTTAAATGTTTTGAATCAATTAAGAGGACCATGGCAGCCACATTTCCACAACTGAAGAGTCTCAAGAAAGAGGATTTCCAGGAAAAAAAAAATTGGGGTACCTCAATACCCCATTTTCACAGAAAGGGAGATCAACTAAATAAAAAGACAAATTTAAAAAACCAGACGTGAACTACCTTTGAACACGTGAACTTAATATATATCTTACATAACATTCGTCCTACTACACAACAGAACACACTTTCTTCTCAATAGCACATGGAACTTTCTCCAAAGTAGATCAAATATTAGTCCATAAAAATTGCTAAAATACATAGAAAGGAATTGAAATCACTCATGTAAACTATCAAATCATAATTTATTAAAACAATGATTCATATGATCATAGTTCTATAAAACTAGAATCAATTGCAATAGAAACCATGGAAATTTTGAAAACCCTTGGATCTTAAGTAACATATTCCTGAACATTCAGTGAGTCACAGAAGAAATCAAGGGAGAAATAAAACAATTTCTAGAATCAAATAATAATGTCAGTACAAAATACCACAACCTATGGGACACAATGAAAGCAGTCCTAAGGGATGTTTATCGCTATGAGTTCTCACTTTACAAAAACAAAGTGATCTCAAAAACCTGAAAGTTCACTTCAAGATTCTAGAAAAAAAAGAACAGTCCAAATCCAGACCTGGTATAAAGGAGGAAATCATAAAGATCACAATGAAAATGAATGAAATTGACTAAAAAAAAAAAAAAAAAAAAAAAAAAAAAAAAAAAAAAAAAAAAAAAAAAAAAAAAAAAAAAAAAAAAAAAAAAAAAAAAAAAAAAAAAAAAAAATAAATAGACAAAACCTTACCCAAATTTACCAACGGAAGGGATATCAATGTAAGTAGAAATGAAAAAGGTGAAATTGTGAAATTCAGGTCATAAATACTATGAAAAATTGAACTCCAGCAAATTGGAGACTCTTGAAGAAACAGACAGATTGCTAAATACATATGGACTATGAAAGTAACATAAGAAGATATAGGAACCCTGAATAAGAAAAACAAAAAACCCTGAATAATTCATTAATAGGCAATGAAACTGAGCCAGTATTAAAACAAAACAAAGCAAAACAAAAACAAACAAAACAAAACCCCTACTAATTAGGAAAACCACAGGGTACAATGTTTCTTTCCAGAATTTTACAAGAACTTCAGGGAGAATGTAACACTAGTACTCCGGAAACTCTTTATGAAAAAATTTTTTTTCAGTTTTTTTGAGACAGGGTCTCACTTTATAGTTCAGGCTGACCCTGAACTCACTGTGTAGCCCAGGCTACCCTCAAACTCCTGGCAATCCTCCTGCTCCTGCCTCCCGAGTGTTGGGATTATAGAAATGAGCCACGACGTCTGCTTCTTTATGAAATTAAAAGGG
>PVIC010051026.1:0-12617 GCA_004025085.1 Thryonomys swinderianus
GTTTCTTTAATATCAAAACGTCTTTATTTTATCAACATGCTGCCTCCCATTTCTCTTCTTGTGTTTTTACTTAAACCCATTCCAAATAAGCTTTTCTTGTCTCCTTCTACTGAAACAGACTTTATTACTAAAACCAATGACCACTTCTCAATACTAATATTATTTGATCCAGCAACATCTGACAGAATCAAACAGGTTCTCCCTGATACATGCTTTCTATTTTGTCAGAATAACATACCTTACTGTTTTCTTCTAGGCTTGCTTAATACCTTTTTCCATGCCCATTGTCAATTCTCTACCCTCTGAATACCTCCGGTTCTCCAGATTTCAGACCTTAGATCTCTTCTCCTTCCTACTACTTATCTCCTTCAGTCATCCCGCAAAGTTTTGTTTCTTCTAAAGCACACTTTAACTCCCAAATTTTTCTCTACAGTATACATTCATATTGTGAATTGAGACATGAGCATTTACACGCTAAGACTTGATTTTGAAAGCTAATATTTGAATCAAATAATTTTGGAAAGTAACTCAAATTTAAGACATTGCAAAACAAATTTCTAATACAGTGATACACTGGGTTCAGGAACTATTCTGGTTACAAAATGAACTGAACAAAAACCAAATCACATTCAATGGTTAGATTCTATATTGACCTTATAGGCAAAGGTGATTCAATTCTCATCCAATTTGGTGTGCAACCAGACATGTGGAAAAAATTAAGTTCAAGAACTAAGGTAACACTGTATTTCAACTATAATTTTTCTCATTTCAACTAGTGTTAACTCCCTATTATCCAGTCTTCAGGGAAAAAATGTAGCTTTCATTTTTGATCTATTTCTTTCTACCCCATAAAGTATGGCAGCAAATTCTACTGGTTTTATATTTGAGCCCAAACTTACACTATTTTTGTACAACTTGACTAGCCCAACCTTAAGTGAAACCCCAGCATCGCCATCTTGTTAACTGTAATGGTCTCCTTTATGGATATCTGACCCAATCAATCTCTCAGACTACTCTTAATCAGAGTAACAGCTAAAAACTAAATGTGATCATATAATCCTTGAAAAAAAGCCCAAAAAACTTTCAAAGGCTTAACTTCTTGTTTTCAGTTAAAGTCAAAGTCTTATAACCTAAAACCCTAAAATGCTGTGTAATTTGCTGCTGCCACAGTCCTCATCTGTTAACTCTCTTTCTTGTTCAACTGATTGGAGCAATGTTTCTCCAACACACAATGCACACTCCACATGAGACACAATGAAAGCAGTTCTATGAGGGAAATTCAGAGCAATGAATGCTGATACTAGGAAAAGAGAACAAGTTCAAAGAAACAACCTAATGATGAGACTCAAGCTACAAGAAAAAAAGAGTAAGACAAATTCAAAGCTTATGCAAGGGAGGAAATTAGAAGGAGTAGAGCAGAAAAAAATCAACAAATGAAGAGTTGGTTCTTTGAATTAATAAAAAACTGGCAAACCTTTAGCCAACCTTATCAAAGAAAAAAGGAAAGAAAAGGCTCAAATCAATTAGGAATGAAAAGGAAGAAATTACCAAAGATTCAGCAAAACTTCAGAGGATAATCAACACCTATGAGAATCTGTACTCCAATAAAATGGAAAACACAGGAAAAAAAAGGAGACATTTCTAGATACGTAAGAACTATCAAAGTTGAACAAAGAAACACCATAATACCAATATGTGAAATGAAAATATAATTGAAAACGCATTGTCAAAGTAAGTCCTGGTCTTGATGGCTTTAGTGTTGAATTCTGTAAGACTTTTAGAGAAGAACTAATGGTACTACTTCTCAAACTCTTTAATGAAATTGAAAGGGAAGCAGTACTCCCAAATTCATACCTGAAAGGAACCATTATCTTGATTCCAAAAGCAGAGAAAGATCCAACCAAAAAGGAAAACAATAGGCTAATCTCCCTAATGAACAGTGATGCAAAAATTCTCACTAAGACACTAGCAAACAATAAAGAGAATCATCAGGAAGATCATACACCCTGACCAAGTTGAAGGATGCAAGAATAGTTCAGCATATGTAAATCAATAAACATAATGCACTATATTAACGGACTCAAGGACAAAAACCATATGGTCATCTCAATAGATGCAGAGAAAGCATCTGACAAAATTCAACACCCATTCATGATTAAAACCCTATAAAAAATTGGAAAAGATGGTTATTACCGCAACCTGATAAAAGCTATTTATGAGAAACCAACACCGAGCATCATACTCAATGGTCAAAAACTGAAACTTCATCCTAAGATCAGGAACAAGACAAGGATTTCCACTATCACCACTCCTGTTCAACACAGTTCTAGAAACATTAGCCACAACAATTAGACAAGAGAAATAAATATATAGGAAAGTAAGAAGTTAAACTATCATTATTTGCTGATAATGATATATAGAGGGAGAAGGGAGAGGGTACACAGGACAGGGAAGAGGGGAGAGGGAAGAAAGGAGAGGGGGAAGGAGGGGGAGACCACTAGACCTAATTGGCAAATTTAATAGCATAGCTAGATACAAGGTCAACACTCAAAAATCAAGAGCTATTGTGGGCTGGAGATTTAGCTCAGTGGTTTCAGCGCCTACCTGGCAAGGTGCCTGGTTCAATCCCCGGAACCACATACAACAATACCAGGCATGGTGGCTGACATCCACCAGCAATCAATACCACATACCACAAATGCCAGGCTTGGTGGCTCAAGCCTGTAATCCCAGCCCTCAGCGGGGGGTGGGGGGGGGACAAGGCAGGAGGATTGCTGAGTTCAAGGCTTGCCTAAACTACATAGTGAGCTCAGAGCCGGCCTGAACTACAAAGTAAGACCCTGTCTCAAAAAAAAAAAAAAAAAAAAAAAAAAAAAAAAAAAAAAAAAAAAAAAAAAAAAAAAAAAAATTCAAGAGCTTTTGTATATGTGAACAAAAAACTCACTAAGAGAGAAACTGAGGAATTAATTCCTTTCATAACATCCAAAAATATGAAACATCTAGGAATTAATATAAAAAATGAGGTGAAAGGCCTCTATCCTGAAAACTGAAAAAGGAGACTGAAGAGGGTGTCAGGAAATCGAAAGACATCCCTTGCTCCTGGGTAGGAAGAACCAATATTGACAAAATGACTGTATTCTCAAAACTATTATATAGATTTGGGCCAGAGATTTAGCTCAGTGGTTCCAGTGCCTGCCTCACAAGCACAAGGCCCTGAGTTTGATCCTGGTAACCACATACAATGCTGGGTGTGGTGACTCATGCCCACCAGCAATCAATACCACATATAACAGTGTCAAGTGTGGTGGTTCACGCCTGTAATCCTAGCACTCGGGAGGCAGAGGCAGGAGGATTGCTGAGTTCCAGGCTTGCCTGGGCTACACAGTGAGCTCAGGGCCAGACTGAACTACAAAGCGAGACCCTGTCTCAAAACAAAACAAAACAAAACAAAATAAAAAAGCTATTATATGAATGCAATCCAATCCCAACAGCATATTTCACAGAACTAGAGAAAATAATCCAAGAATTCACCTGGAACCAAAAGAGACCCACAATAGTAAAAGCAGTTCTAGGCAAAAAGATCATGGGAGGGAGTATCACAATCCCCAGCTTGAAAATATACTACAAAGCCACTGTGATAGAAACAGTGTGGAACTGGCAAAGAGACCCCCAAGGATCACTGGATCATAGAAAATGCAGAAATAACTCCAGATATACTACACCTTCAATGAAGGAGACATAGTCTCTTTAATAATGGTGCTAGAAAAACTGGATTTCAATCTGCCAAAGATTAACCTAGATCTATGTTTTTTACCACGCACTAAAGTGAAATCAAAGCGCATTACAGACCTAAATATTAAATCAGAAACATTAAACCTGCTGGAAAACACATTAGGTGTAACTCTTGGAGACAGTGGCACAGGGCAAGACTCTATCAACAAAACTTTTACAGCACAGGAACAAGCAGAAAGAATCATTAACTGGGATCCCATCTTATAAAAAGCTTCTGCACAGTAAGAGAAACTACCAAAAGAGGGAAAAAACAACCTACAGTCTGTGAAGGAATTTTTACCAGCTGCTCCTCAGACAAAGGACTACTGTCTAGAGTATTTAAAGAACTTAAAAACACCAGCCCCCCGATTAAAAGACTCAATTCAAAAATGGGCATCTAAAATGAACAGATATTTTTCAGATGAAGAAGTAAAGGCAGCAAAGAAAAATGAAAAAATTTCAACATCACTGGTCATTCAAGAGATACAAATGAAAACAGCACTGAGATTTCAATTTACTCTACAAAGTATGGCTGTAATCAAGAAATCAACAACAAATGCTGGCACGGCTGCAGCAAAAAAAAGAACCCTTCTCCACTGTTGGTGTGAATGCAGACTGATATAACCATTGTGAACATCAGTGTGGAGATTCCTCAAAAACCTAGGATCAGAGGTCCCATTTCACCCTGATACCTATTAGGTATATACACCAAAAGCATTCTATCACAGCAACGTATGTGCACCCATGTTTATAGGAGCACAGTTTCTAATAGCTAAATTTTGGCAACAGCCCAAGTCAACTGGAGAATAAAGAAGATGTATACTTTTTAGTATATGTGCTGCCGAAGCGAGCACAGAAGATGTATACTTTAAATAAAATGGAGTATTACTCAGCCAGAAAGAATAAGACATTTAGACTAAAATGAATATACCTCGATCACATACTCACAAGTGAAATAGGTCACAGATGTGTAAATACTGTATCATTTCCAAACTGAAGGAGTAAATAAGTTCTAGAACATGTGAAAGGTATTATGAAATGGGGAAAAAATGTTTAAAGGGAAAAGAGGTACAGGGCAAAGTAAAGAAGAGAAAGAAAAAGTTCGCTAGTAAAAATAAAAGAATGGAAGCAAAGCAGGCTTTTGCTATTATATCAGAAACATCACACAATTCCAACAAATTTCTTAATCTTCTCTCCATTCTTTCCATATTTATTGTTCTCTAACATATTATATATCTATGTTATTGTCTGTCTCCCCACTGGAATGCAAGCTAAATGAGGATACAAGATGTTGGTAGCAGCACTATATTATAGAGTGGCCTGGCCTTTCCATGATACATATTATCCCCTTAACTGTGTGTGTGTGTGTGTGTGTGTGTGTGTGTGTGTGTGTGTATTTTCTACTTTTTAGCAAGTACTGGGGATTAACTCTAGGGTCTTCTCACTAAATTATATTACCAGGCCTTTTAACATTTTGAGACAAGGTCTTAATAAGTTGCCCAAGTTGGTCTCAAATTTGTGAACTTCCTATTTCAAACTCCAAGAATTACAGGTAGTGCACCACCGCGGACCTGTATGAGAAACACTAATAACTTGGTGACTATAGAGGGTAGGATCTGCACAAGGCAACAGGAAAAGGAGAAAAAGAATAAGTTTATTAGCAGTAATGACACAATAAAGCTCCTTTTTATATGACTTCCATAAAAAAGGGTTAATTTATGTAATTAGTGTCATTGATTCTGCAAGAGTAAAATTTAAACCAGTTCTGTGTCAAATTATGAAAACACATAGACAAAACTAGAAGGTGTTTGGCTTACTACAGTACACAACCCCACTTGGGAAAAAAATCAACCACTGAACTACATAAACAGGGACTAAATCTTTTTTTTTTATCTGTTTTTCAAAATAAATATTTTTATTTTACAACTTTTTCTCTGCAAACCTTCATTTTCCTTTTTAAAGGCTTTGTGTAAGCTACTATCTCAAAACAACTAAATTAAAAAGTATGTAAAAAAATGTCATCTGGAAATACTGTTACCAGCTCCTCTGTTAGCAAATGACACTGTTTCCAAAATCAGCAACATGAGGACTGATAACAAAATCCAGCTTCTCATTGCTGGATTACTAATTCAGCAGTTACTTATATGGCAAGGGTCATGAACACTATCTTTGCGTAACACAGGAGTGATTTCCTGAACTTTCTTTCAAATGTTTAATAGGTTCATTTTATAAACACTTTTCTCCCCAATTTACTTTGAGCAATGTAACTAAGCCATATACAGAGGTCAATATTAAACAGCATATGTGTGCTTTTTTCTTTAACTCAAAAAGCCCTACAAAACTTTAAAAATGAGCTGAACTAAATGCAGAAAAATATTTAACAGTAAATGTACTCAACACAACTATGAAGAACATTGTGTGATGCTGAGCATCTCAGCTTAAGAGTTACATTATTAAAGGAAATATTGCTGCTAGGAATATGTATCTGAAATAAAAATTCTGGTTATACATTATTAAAGAAGAGTTATATAACATTATATGACTGCAAAAACTAACTTAAATCTTTTAAAATACTAAGTCTACAGAAAAAAACAAATATTCTCCATATTTATGCATAGGAACACTAAATATGTCAAAATGCCAAGTCTTTCTATAAAAACCTAGCAAATAATTTTGTGTTTATCAACAAAATCATTTTAAAGTTGATGTAAAGAGAAAAGGAGCCCCTGAGAATTACTAACTCAGAAAGGAGAGAACCAAGAGGATTACTTAATTTAAGCCTTACTATAAAACTATGAAAATCAACACAATGTGGCACTGGTGAGAAGAAAGGCACATCAAGGGAAAAGAGTAAAGAGACCAGAAATAGATATGCATAAATACAGTTTACTAATCTGAGACAGAGTGGCAAGAGGAAAGAAAACTTTTCCATAACAATGAGGAAACAATTGAACATCCATCTGCAAACAAATCTAAATACTAACCTTACATGCTCCCCAAAAATTAACTCAGAATAACTAAAGAATTAGCTCAATGTGGGTCGCAGACATGAGAATGGAGAACTATAAAACTCCCAGAAAATAACATAAGAGAAAATTGAGCACATGATCTTTTATAAACACTAAAAAGGACAGAATGAAAAAAAATTGATAAGCCAGGCATGGTGGCTCATGTCTGTAATTCCAGCACTCAGGAGGCAGAGGCAGGAGGATTGCTGAGTTCTAGGTTTGCCTGGGCTACATAGTGAGCTCAAGGCCAACCTGAACTACAAAGCAAGACTCTGTCTCAAAAAAAAAAAAAAAAGATAGACAAGCTATGATTTCATTAAAATTTAAAACTGAAAAAATGCAATGTCAACAGGCTAAGACAAATGGCTAGGATATGCAAAGAAAAGGAAGTATTTGCAAAAGACACATCTGATAATGAAATGTTATCCAAAACAAAGACCTCTCAGAACACCCAATAAATGAAAACACAATTTAAAAAACAAGTAAAAGATCTGCATACTTAAAGAAGAAATACAGATGGCAAATAAGCATGAGAAGATGTTCAGCCTCATGTCATTAGGAAATTACAAATTAAAACAATGATGTAACACTACACATTTACTGTTTTAGGATGTTTAAAATACAAAACACTGACCATACTAAATACCAGTAGGAACTACTATTACTTGTTATTATCTGTTGGTGGTGAGAATGCACAACGTCTCGAAAACGTCTTGATTTTTTTCTTTTGGATGTGACATCCTTTCAAGACAGTTTGGCAATTTCTTATAAAATTTAACTTTTATCTTACCTTATGCACCACCAATAGTATATGTTGGCCCTTAACAATGAACCAGAAACACGTTCATACAAAAACATACAAAAACCACATGGATATTTACAGCAGTTAACATAAGTGCTAAAATTGTAAAGTAACTAAGATATCCATCAATACATGGATGGATGTAAAACTTGTAAATCTGGGTGAGAAATGCATTCATTGCTAAAAAGAAAGTAGCTGTCAAGCCATGAAAGATGTGGACCTTAAATATTTATTACTAAACAGAAGACTATCTGAAAAGGATATGGTTTTTGTTGTTGTTGTTGTTTTGAGACAGGGTCTCACTTTGTAGTTCAGGCTGGTCTTGAGCCACTATGTAGCCCAGGCAAGACTTGAACTCTGCAATTCTCCTGCCTCTGTCTCCCTAGTGCTGAGATTACAGGTGTGAGCCACTACACTGGTACTGTGGTATGTAGTACTGATTGCTGGTGGGGTGTGTTACCATACCTGGTATTGTTGTATGGGGTTGGGAGGGGATCGAACTCAGGACCTTGTGCTTGCTAGGCAGGCGCAGGAACCACTGAGCTGAATCTCCAGCCATGAAAAGGTTATGTATCTTACAATTCCAACTACATGACATCCTGGAAGAGACAAAACTATAAAAACAGTAACAGGATAGATGGTTGTAAGGTGTTACAGGTTTGAGGTTGGAAAGGGATAAGCAGAGCACCGAACATCTTTAAGTTAGGTGGATATTAGTGTGGCATTATGCATCTGTCAAATCATATAATGTACAGCACCAAGAGCAAAATGTAAACTAGGGACAATGGATGATAATGGTAATCATAGTAGTTTCATAGATTATAAAAAATGTACCACGGTGGTATGAGGTACTAAGGCGGGGGGATATGTCTGTGTGGGCCCAGAGGTACACAAGAACTCTGTTTTCCACTCAACTGTGAACCTAAAAGGGCTTTAAAAAAAGGATTTGTTAATTAAAACACACCACACACACAGAGTCTAGGACAAGTTAATGTTCATATATTAAAACCAGAGTAAGCAAGCATTTCTTTCAAGTGTTGGCTTATAAAAAGAGAGTTTCTAGCTTACCAAAGAATGTACTCCAAAAATCTGCCTTTAAAATCAGACATTCTGGACTTGACCATATTCTGACCACAACAATAAATGGTGGTAAATGCTGGCGAACAAAAATTATCCAAAACCATTTACAGTACCTCATAACATCAAATGACTAAATGTATGAGTAAAAAAAAATTTTTAAGTAAAATGTAGTGAAAAGCAATGTTATATTTTATCACTATCAGAATAAGTATTTTTAAAATACATAATCTCAAGTGCACTTGGCTTTATCAGTCTGGCCCTAGTTTGTGAAGTAGAGAGTTTATTCATGCTAGCTTCTAATTGATATCAACTTTATAACCAAGCAAATAGGGGCAAATATAAGATTTAGTCCCAAAGACCAAGAAGCGAAAAGAGAGACTATTTTTAGAGAATCTGAGTGTTGAAATGATTGAAAATTGAAGGACAAGGAGAAAAGGATTGTAAGTGATGGATGAATGTGCTATGTTCAGAGAAGCAAATGGACAGCCCATCAATCAGCCGAAGAAGAGAGTGAAGCAAGGATACAAGGGAAAGGAAGACATGAAAGTGGCTAGGAAAGCACATCACAGCAAGTATGAAAATGGGAAAAAGGGATTCTCCTAGGATAAGAGTGCGCAAGATGCCAGGCAAAGAATGTAAGGTAAGCAACTAGCCCAGGTCAAACAGTGGGCATTCCCTTAGATGACAATGACAACTAGATCTTGACCTGGCTGGAAACAGAACTGGGAAGTAATTAGAAGGGGGTTTCTGTAGCTGTGAGAAGACAAAAGACACTGGTCAATGTTATACTGCTGTTAAGATAATGTGCAATTAAAATGTCCTCCTGGTGACTCCTTTTGGTGTTCAGGCCATCTCCAGGTATTTTTAAACTTCAAAAGTTTCTGAAAAGCAGTTAGTGTATTTCCTAACTATTTAAGTCAGTGAAAGTATTTTAAAAGCTACACAGACTTTAAAGTGTTTTAATTTTTCCTGATACCACCTAAGTCCTGATTAGTGCTATGTTAAAAAACAAATTTTGGTAAAGTTTTTCAATTTGTGAATTAGTTACCTTAATGATCATTTTGTAGGCAGAACAGCCACCACCTAGCCTGGCTATGATCAACATATGATATCTAAGGAAGAAACCACTCAGTCAAAAAATAAAAATAAAAAAAGAAATTTTTTTTTTTTTTTTGCTCTCAATTTTTGAAAAATTTCTTTCCTTCAACTGTTTCTTGGGAGCTTGAGATTTTTTCTTCTTTATTTAAATTTTTAATTTTTCTTTTCTCTCATTTTTTTCTTATTTTTCATTCTGGTGTTTTTTCTTATTATTTTCTGCAACTGGTTTCTAATACCGTCAATTTCCTTTGACTCATTAGAGACTACCGTATCTCATTTTTCACTCCTCCTCAACTTCCACAAATACTTCAAATTGTCCTTTTCCATTCACCAGTCCCATTCCTACTCTAACTGTATTATTATAAACTCTTACACTTTATTAATCTTCAGGTAATTAGTTAACTCTAGGCTATTACCAAATATTGTTTTACTATTAGTGGATGTAAATTTGACCCAGTTAGTAGATATTTACAACAAGTCAGTATTTGGTTTGTCTTAGTAGTTACACCATTATTACAAATCTACAGTTAAGGGTGGTATCTTCTTGGTGCTTAGGACAGGCCAATATCTGGTTTGTTTTTGATGCTACTGTTACTGATTTAATTACTGTAATAGCTGCTGTATGAATTGGTTTTCTTTGCACAAAATATCTGGATTCATTTTATGTCATTAACAAACCCAGGGACCAATTTCTGAAGAACTGGTTACCGTAATCTCTCTACTCCTGAATAAAATCAAATGGTTAGATTCTGAGACAGAGGCAAAACGACTCCATCCAGGTAGCCACATCCAGAGATCATCACAGAAAAGCAGACATTAACAAGAGGTCTCCACACTGGCAACAAAGTCATTCACTACAGTCAAGGCCCCAGCCTCAGTACAAACCAATAAACAGAAAATTAAAATATGAGAAGATAAGGCAATAAAATGCCTTTAAAAACTTCCAACTCCCCAAGAGCTCATACATGGAGCACTGAAGGGGAGGAAATCAAAGCCACAAAAATTGTGTGTTTATTTATTTATATTGGTACGTTATATATACACATCACAGTTACATTCCACATTGAGAATTTGTACCAGTGTATGACACAGCTTCTCATTTTCCCCCCTCCCCTACCCAACCTACCTCCCCCATCCCTACATACACAAGCATTGTTTCCTTAACATCAATATTTTTCTTTCTTTATTATTTACCCCTAAGCCCCATTACCCTTTGAATATTTACTATTTCACAATATCAATCATGCATTCTAGAACACATTTATAACTTCAGTTTCTCATATCAGAGAAAATATATAATATTTGTACACCAAAACTATTTGAAAGGATACAGGAGATAACAAAAAAAAAAATCAGGAAGGAACATGATGAGCTCAAAGAAGACAGGACTAAATAATCAAAATACACTACTACAAAGCTACTGGAACTAAACAAAATGATACAAAACATTAAAAATTAGCATAGAAAAATTAAGAACCATAGAAAGGTTCCAAACAATTCAGGTGATAAAAATTCTACCAAAACTATAGATAGTATCAGAACCGAAGGACAGGGCTGTTGTTAGTGACTAATGAATGAAAAACACCTAAAAACAACAATCACAACAAAAACAGATTCAACAACTGCTAAAAGACTAATGTAAGATTACAATGGACTCTTGACTTACAAACTCAATTCGTCTTAGGAGCTGGTTGAAACTCAAGTTGGTCAATGAAGGCTCAGGCCTACACAGCCTTCAAAGTCTCTCTCCTGTAAACAAGCAGATCTAGTTCTTGGATGGCTCAGGATTTCTCAATTAACCCCACACAGGAAAGGATGTTGTAACGTTCCTTCCAAAGCTCTTTAAAGGTTAAATCTATATCTGGCTATTTGGAAGCCTAAGTGGCTAGGATTGGAGTTGTAAATCAAGACTTTTTTCAATATTAAAACTGAAATTCTGGTCATAATTGAAGTTGTTCATATGCCAGGCTGGTCGTAACATAATTGGAATTAGTGAAAAAGTAAAAATTACAAATGAGATTAAAAAAGAAGAAAAAAAAAAACCCTCTTTACTGAAATAATAGCATGAAACTTTCCAAAAATGGGAAAAGAATTTAACATATAGATGAGTGAGGCATACAGAACCCCAAACAGCCATGGCCAGAAAAGAACCTCTCCACAATTTCATAATCAGAATTCCTAAAGTCCAACACATGAAAAGAATCTTAAAATTTGTGAGAGAAAAGCAATGAAACACTTAGAACGCTAAACCCATTAGAATTACAGATTTCTCAACATAAATCTTAATACCTTAGAGAGCTCGAAGTCAAGTGTTTCTCAAGCCCTTAAAAAAAAAAAAAAATTCCAACCCAGACTGATACAGTGGTTCACTTTGGGTCACCAACTTAACTTTGTTCCAGGATTTTGAAAAAGATGGCCATGTTTGTGCAGGAAAGATGACCATGGTCATGTTCATCGACTGATGCAAAGTTTGCAAATAAAAACAAAATTTTGCCAAATGCTTCAGTTTGTAAACCAAACTGTTCATGACCCAAGGTACTGTTCTATATCATGGAAATGTTCTTTTAAAATTGATGGAGACTGCTACAATAAAGAATACTTTTTAAAAAAATTGTGACAATCAAACCAGCACTCCCACCAAGTTTAAAAGATTTTTTAGAAATAGATAGTGAAGCTAACAATGGCAAAATGACAAAAGAAAATTAATATACTAGGCAAGGTGTGTGGTTAAGTAGGAGGGAAATCAGAAAGGATATCAGCTAATGCTGGGCGTGGTGGCTCACGCCTGTAATCCCAGCACTCGGGAGGCAGGGACAGGAGGATTGCTGAGTTCGCAGCGGCTTGCCTGGGCACCATAG
>PVIC010051027.1:0-13121 GCA_004025085.1 Thryonomys swinderianus
AAATGTAAAATTTATATACAAAATATCTATATGTGCAAGACATACCTCAAAGCATATTATGAAAAACTGAGCAAAAATCAATGTTGAATCTGCACTGCAAACATTAAAGCAGCAGTTTCTCTGTAGAGATAATAAAAGGCCCACTGTAATGAACAAAGGTATGCTTACAATAAAGTACACACAGACTGTCACAAGATGATTTTTCCCAGGAGACTGTTCTCTATTGTTTCCTTACTTCTACTGGAAATCTACAAGAAAGGGATAAAATCAATTGTTGATTATCTAACTTTAAAGGAGACATAGTGTGACTAACTTGCATTCACAAATAAATCTAGAGTACCATATTCTCGAAGGGTCATCCCCTGAAACCTAGGAAAATTCTCATGGAAATGAAATGATTTGAACTTCACAGTATGTTACACATTTTGGTAATCCTTTAACAAAGATGATGACTCAGAGGAAAAGTAAAAATAAGGAGAAACCTAGTGACCTCAGAGCCAGCCTGAACTACAAAGCGAGACCCTGTCTCAAAAAGCAAAAAAAAAAAAAAAAAAAAAAAAAAAAAAAAAAAAAAAAAAAAAAAAAAAAAAAAAAAAAAAGGAGAAACCTATGATGAAAGCAAGGGTCATGGGGGGTGACACAGAGAACCAGCATCAAAATGTGACTGTACCATGTGATGCTTTTTCAGTTTTCCAGACTGAAAACCAAGCCAAACTCTTCACTTGTAACCGATATCCTTCTCCTCCACTCAAAAACTTTAAACTTCCACCATCCATGTACTGGTATGCACAAAACTTCATTAGTACACAATCATGCTCTGGCATTTTTTCTGCTTAAAAAAAAAAAAAAAGACATCCTGGGCCGGAGATTTAGCTCAGTGTTTCTGGCTCCTGTCTTGCAAGTGCAAGGTCCTGAGTTTGATCCCCAGTAACCACATACAGTGCTGGGCGTGGTGACTCACGCACACCAGCAATCAATACCACATACAACAGTGCCTGGTGTGGTGGCTCATGCCAGTAATCCCAGCACTGGGGAGGCAGAGACAGGAGGATTGCTGAGTTCGAGGCTTGCCTGGGCTACATAGTGAGCTCAGGGCCAGCCTGAACTACAAAGTGAGATCCTGTCTAAAAAAAAAAAAAAAAAAAAAAAAAAAAAAAAAAAAAAAAAAAAAAAAAAAAAAAAAAAAAAAAAAAAAAAAAAAAAAAAGACATTCCTTCGATCACACAAGATTTTCCATATTTTTATGTTCTGTTATGAAAAATCCATCAAAAAAGAGATTTCAGTCCCTGATCTCTTCAGTTCCACACTTTCATGATCTTCAACATGTGATATAATATCCTACTACTCACTGAAAATGTGTTGCTCAAATCTCCAAATTTATCAAAGAGTTCTGCAGGGGTCTTCTTTTCTGATCTTTTGCAGCATTTAAAACAAGGTCCCTGTTATGTGCTGTCTCCATTTGGTCATGGAAGTAACAATTTCACATTTCCACACTGACTTCTACATAAAAGTCTCCTTTCTGGAGGTCTCCCTGACCTTCCAAAGCTCTCATCACAGAATTTTCATACCTTAACCTGTACACCTTTTTTTATTTACTAACGCCTCCCAGGATGACCTAATTTAGAATTTTTGTCCCCATCCCCCCATATTTTCTTTTCATCTGCACATATACATTGTCACATTCCAATACATTGTCCAATAGCTCCACTTGGCTGTTGACAAAACAGAAAACTCAACTTGGCAAAGGAGAAACAGTCATCCCTCCTCCTTCCCAACAAGCTCTTGTCTTAGTTTTCAAGATACTCACCACTGATCTTGACTTCTCCCTTTTTATGAACTCCACATGAACAAGTGCTTTAAAGTTTTCTGCCTTCAGCATGGATTCTGAGTAGCAGCACTACTCACCTGTTTGCCATGAACATCCTAGGGCATTTACCATCGTCCTTACCTGGATTCCTCCTGCAAAGGACCACCATCCTTCTTCACATAGCTTAGTCTCCCCTTCAGGTGGAAAACAGGACTTTCAAAACTGTAAGTCAGTCATTATAGTTTGTTGCATGTTTCAACCAACTTCCAGTATACATAAATTCCATGCCTTATAAGTCTACTCCCTCCAAAAGTATTTCTTATCATTTTCCAGTCACATTGACCTCTTGCCATTTATGCCTATTTTAATTTCAACTTGCTTACTATCCCCTAACTGCTTAGACAATGGTCTTTAAAATTTTGAATATATTTTTCTTTAATTAGACAAGTTCAAATATGTCCTTACTTAGGGATCCTTCCTTTATATTTCATTTTATCTGAAACAAATTACTTTTGCTCTAAACATGTTTTATACTGATATCACTTATTACATAGAACTGTGCAACATAAGTGACTATTCACACTTTTTTTTTTTCTTTTTGGAGACGGGGTCTTGCTTTGTAGTTCAGGCTGGCCCTGAGCTCACTATGGTGCCCAGGCAAGCCACCGCGAACTCAGCAATCCTCCCTTCTCTGCCTCCCGAGTGCTGGGATTACAGGCATGAGCCACCACGTCCAGCATTATATGTGGTAACCGGGGATCGAACTCAGGTCCTTACGCTTGCGAGGCAGGCGCCGGAACCACTGAG
Source organism: Thryonomys swinderianus (assembly GCA_004025085.1). Taxonomy (NCBI): domain Eukaryota; kingdom Metazoa; phylum Chordata; class Mammalia; order Rodentia; family Thryonomyidae; genus Thryonomys; species Thryonomys swinderianus. Next base: position 2,615 of record PVIC010051027.1, read on the forward strand.
CTAACCCTCCGGCCCTATTCACACTTTTTATAGATTCTTACTTCTCTTAAATGAAAATTCTATATAGTTGACTGCTTCTGCTTTCATATACTTCATTCTCAGTCTCAAGGGCTACTTTTTAAATTTGTTCAATCTCTGAATATTAAGCATATCAAGCCTTCTTATAGTTCACTTAACCAATTTCTCCTTTTCTTCTCATTCTACAATTTTGTAACACACATTGATTGACTACATTCACTGTGGAAAGTTGGTATACATACAAGACCTTTATTAGTTTATTGATTTATTTTCCTTCCCAACCATCCCTATCCCTGCAGCTCTTGAATAAAACAAAAATGTAATAATCATGTTTATGTATAAACACATATAAAGCAGATGATGATCATGTTCTACTTGTATATGTATCTTATTTAGCCAAGATCTATATCTAGAAATCAGGATCCATCTATGTAACTATTCAGTACCCAACTACTCACACAGCTACCTTAAACTCTATCACAAACTCTTAATATTACCCTTTTCTCCTTTTGCTCAACTTAAACCTCTTTCCATTATTTTGACCTTGGATTATGCCAGGGCCAAGTTTCCATTTAGCCAAACCACAAGAGTTGGAGTCATTCCTCATTTCTCATTTTTCACACCTGTCAAATTCAATCAGTTGACACTTTTTCAAGACTATCCACTGGTCCCAATTTCTATTGCTAATACACAAATTCAAGTTCCTATCATTTCTAGTCTATACAGTGACAAGCATATATTCTTTTTTGTACATTTGTTCATAGCCTCCCTAGCAGACAGTCTTCCCATTCTCTCTGTTTTAAAATATTCATAATTCCTTTTGGATTACCAGTTTTTACCATTGTGTAACCTCTTCTCAGTATAGCTCTGATCTATAAAGCTTCACTTCTAGGAACTGAGTCTGGTATAAACCTATGTACTGCAGTACTCAGGTTGGGCTAAGGAAGGCAAAAACACAAAGTTACTTTGCAATCATTGTAGGAAAAAAAAATCCTTGGCTCAATTATATGGGCAAGAATGTAATCCTTTTGCCTATTTCTATCTGTCTTGTTCCAAGAGAAGACCCAGCTTAAGGAAATATAAATTCTTCAAGCAGGCCAGAAAGGACACCAAGAATAATAAAATCCATGACTGAACTCATGCAAGGATACCACCTTCACAATACTTGTGAATCAAGTAATCATTTTTTTTTGTTACATGAGTTTAAGTTGATTTTTTGGTTGTGTCACCATAGGTACTCTAATTAAGCTCATATATTGCACAGTTACTATACAAACAACTGCAAGGGTGATTGGTTTACTCACCAAAAAAATCGTTTTCTATCACAGACAAAATTCTCTAGTGTGTTCAAGATAAAGTGAAAATTACCTGGCATTGTACACTGTACATTCTGGACATACTGGATATCTACCAGTTCTACACATGTGTTGTAATCATGCTGTAACACTTTCACCAATGCTATTTATTTTAAAAAGTAATTACTCCATAGATGCCTATCTTTGAGCTTCAACATAAATGCAACTGCCTCTGTGACATTTTCTTTAATACCTAGGCAGGATTGTAATTGTTTGTCCTGTAGTTTCCTTTCTGATATCTGATATGACTGAATTTTTTTTTTTCTTTTTAAGACAGGGTCTCGCTTTGTAGTTCAGGCTGGCCCTGAGCTCACTATGGTGCCCAGGCAAGCCGCCGCGAACTCAGCAATCCTCCTGTCTCTGCCTCCCGAGTGCTGGGATTACAGGCGTGAGCCACCACGTCCGGCATTTGATATGACTGAATTTATATTATGGAAGCATCATGCTTGTCTGTATTTCTCCTGCTATTGTCATTACCATTGGCTGTCATATCTTTCCCTTAACCAGGATATCAATCATTTTCTTTACATTCTTATGGCATTTGTCATATATTGAATGAATCTTTACTGAATGAGCAAATTGACAAGGGTGCTGTCCCCAGTAAAATTTCCATTCTAGAAGTAATGTGTATGCAATTGTACAGAAGAAAGTTTAAGTGTTCAAAGCTTTGGAAAAGGCACAGAGAGATTTCTGATCAACAACTGGTTCTGACCCTTTCTAGGTGAGGTAATGTAATGATAACCTTTCACACATAAAATCTAGAAAAGGCTCTTTTAATTATTCTTCCCAAAAGATTTTCTCTACATATAATTTTGAAGTGAAGAGACACAAATGGAATTACAGTAGAATGACTTCACTTCTAGCAATTTGTTATCCTCAGACATGAACAGAAAGTATTTAGTTTGGTCAGTTTAATTATAGGCCAAAAAATTCATCAATAATAGTTTCTTTGAAACTGAAACTACAGAAATATTTAAATGACCCAAATTCTACCTGTTATTCATTCTTTTGTTAAAAATATATATTCTTTTTTCCAAGAAAAATGTGCTTTTACTATAAGATCATATCTTAAATTTTACATGTTTTTTTTTTTTTTTTTTAGACAGAGTCTCGCTTTATAGTTCAGGCTGGCCCTTAGCTCACTATGTAGCCCAGGCAAGCCTCGAACTCAGCAATCCTCCTGCCTCTGCCTCCTGAGTACTGGGGTTACAGGCGTGAGCCACCATTCCCAGCGCTGTGGTATGTAATATTGATTGCTGGTGGACGTGAGTCACCATGCCCAGCATCGTATGTAGTTACCTGGGATCGAACTCAGGACCTTGCGCTTGCGAGGCAGGCGCTGGAACCACTGAGCTAAATCTTCGGCCCTACATGTTGAATTTTGTCTTGCATCCATGTATTGGCTTGGAATGTCAGACCTATATTGTTATATTTTCCATATCTAATTGCCTCAGCAAATGAAGAAAGTAAAGTTGTTAAGAAAAGGAACAAACCCTAATTCAAACATCCACTTCACTGTCCAATAAACTACACTAGAGCTTTCAGTTATTATCAATATATATTGAAAAATGTATAAGTATTTTACTGTGGCATGCATGTTGGATCGACAGACTGTAAAGTTGAGAATTAAGACTGCATTCAGACACTGCTTTCTGAGAGAGGGGCAATTTGCTGTGTAGGTGTTTGGGTAATTGTGAAACACAGGGAAAAGATAACAGCCTCCGAGTGGTGCTCAGATTCACACTTCACACTGTGCAGCCCGGCACTCACACACTCAGCTGTGGTGCAAAACGCTCGGGAATAGTGCCTCGTCCAGCGGCTCTTCAAGGTGTTTTCCCTTACCTGCCTCCCTCGGCAACCCTCTCGGTCCCTCAGTTCCTAACAGTCAACCTTACAATGGGGAACTTCCTACGGTTTCAAGGTTCTTGTATGAAATATGGGTCAAAGGTTATACATTCTCTGTCAAAAAATAATATGGTCCAGAAGTAAGGAAATTTCTCCATATCATATTGATATCAAAGAAGTAGTCTGTCTGGCCTCTTACTTTCACACAATCACATTTCCAACAGTTAGGAAGAAGGGATTCCGAGGACGACATAAAGACTATTTTCTAAAGAGCACTTTAAATCTTGCCGCTCGCTCTTATTTGCATTACTTGAGGTGTGGACTGAACCAAAGGATGCTTCGCCAAACCGCAGCACTTCCGGTGTGTGTACCCAGCGCCGCTCCTTGCCCTGGACTTCTCCCTTTGGAAGGCTGAGGTGGTGTCAAGGGCGTTCCGTGCAGGACTGCGAAGGACTGTGAGGGAAGGTATCTGACTCAATTCTGTCACAGAGACACACTGTCGGTGTGTCACTTACTTTCTCTGAACTACAGTTTTTCTATGTAAAAGATGGAGATAATCATGTATATTTTTCAAGTCTCTTATGTGAGAAATTAAAACATGTATGTACTCTTAGCCCTGCACCTGATATGCAATCCATATGTTCACTTTCCTCAAATTTCTGATCCTCTATATACATTTTAAGCCACTGAAAGACTGAACAAGTTCCTTAAAATATGTGCAAACACAAAAAAGTCTATTTCTGGAAAAGTAGCTACTTCTTTATCACACATTTCCTCTACCTTCAATTCCCTTAGTAACATTACAGTACATCTTTCCTTTTACGAACACAATCAGGTAAGAACAATAAAGTCGTGACACAAAGTTCCTGTTCAGCTTCTCTTCCTGTATTTGTTATTGGATCTCTCCTGCTCTAAATATTGATTTTAAAGAAATAACTATGATTGTTTCTTTTTTTCCTATATTATCTGTTCAAATTCGAATGTAAGTATCTTCTTTGAGATAATCAATTACAGTGTCTAGATATTGGCTTCTTTGCTTTTATGATGATCTTTTAGTATTAATTCACAATCTAAAATATTATTCTGCTTAACTCTAAATAGGAACTACTAGAGGAAGAAATAATTTTACTGAAAGACTTTGAAAACTCAGGACATATTGTAAAAATTATAATGATTTCCTGCTGTGTATTATTAAAAAAATAGGTAGAGTTTTCAAATAAATAGAGCCTATTTTTATCTCACTAAGATTTGTATAAAGACACAGCATAGAAAGTTCTAGAGCAGGATTTCTGCCTTTTTCAGTTGATATCCTTCACTGTGCACTTGTTAGTCATTTCCCTAAGAGGATACTAAGTTTGTTTCTGTGTCAGATCCTCCTGCCTTTCCACAAAAGTTTGCATCCATGGCCAGCTCACAGCAAGCCAGGGTGAAGACTTTGGTTACAGACAATCCAGTTGTCTTCCTGGTGAGCAGTATGAGATTCTGTGTGATGTAATTCCAAGAGAAAAGAACTGTGAGAAATTCTCCTGTGGCACAGAAAGTGATTCTCTGGAAATGTCTTTGCTTTAAGGAAGATACACAGTAAATCTATGATCAGTCTTGGAAGTGGTTGGGAAGTTATCAGAGGTGATGGAATCCAGATTCTCTTAATTAGGGAGTAGTTGGAAGCCTGAGCACCATCCCAGTAGCCTGAAGACTTAAGAGTGAGGAGATGGGAAGACATGGGGTCTTCACAGACACATTAAGCTAAAAAACTTAACAAATTTGAAAATAGTGCCAGGACATGCTATGTTGTGAGGTATGAGTATTGCATATGTATATTCATGCGTTCATAATGTGTTTCATAAACAGGTATGCCTCAGAGAAATTGCATGTCAGATCCCACTTACAACAGTGGTATTGGGTAAGGGACCCACAAAATCCTTTTAAAATTATTAATGCATATAAGTTATGCAGTACCTGTAATGCACTATAACCAATGAAATGGAAAATAGCATTGTGCCTAAAAGAATGCATGGATCTCAATTAAAAATTAATTGTTTGTAATCTCACTGACATTGACAGATTCATATCATTGTCCAAAATGTTCTAAAAATGGTCTGAGCCTCCAGTGATGCATGAACTTCTTGCTGACTGAAGGTGTTGCTTTGCCATTGATGGCTTTTTAGTTATCAGGGTTGTCGATGGACATTTGTTAAAATGAGACAACAATGACATTTGCTGCATCAATTGACTCTCTCATGAACGATTTATCTTTAGCATGAAATGATGTGTTACAGCATTTTACTCACAGTAGAACTTCTTTTAAACTGCATTCTATCCTCTCAATCCCTACTGCTGCTGTATCAAAAAACATTAGGTCATGTTCTGAACACTTTTATATTTCCAATGGTATAAAATGAAACTTCACCAGAAGTAGAATTTTATCTCAAGAAACCACTTTCCCCATCTATTAGTAACAACTAGTCAAACATCCAAATTTTACCATGAGATTGTAGCAATTCAGGCACATCTTCAGGCTTGGTTTTAAATTCTCCTTCTCTTATTTCAAGTACATCTACAATTCTTTCCTTCACTGGAGTCTTGAGCCCCTCATGCATTCACTGCTTTGGAATCACCTTCCTCCAAACCTTGTTTCTGTTAATATTTCCATCCAGGAGGCTAGAATGCCCTTCATCCTTGAATCAGTACTGTTCTTAATAACATTTTAAATGATTAATCATTTCAGCAGATGTTCAATTGAGAGACCCCTTTGTTTGACAGTGAGAGGTGCAGAAAATGAATTTCTTAAATAAGAAGACTTGAAAAGTCAAAATTATTCCTAGAACTGGGGGCCACAGAATGACTATGTGAGCAGACATGGAAACAACATTGACTGGACTATATGTCAGAGCTCTCGGGCAATGAAATGTGTTGTCATTGAACAGCAACAGATGGAAAAAAAATCTGTTTTTTTTTTCTAAGCAGAAAGTCTCAACAATGGCTTAAAATATTTGGTAATTCATGCTGTAAATAGATGTGCTATCATCTAGAACTTATCTCTTTTATAGAGCACAGCCAGGATAAATTTAGTGTAATTCCTAAGAGTCCCGGTATTTTCAGGATGGTAAAGAAGCCCGGGCTTCAATCTAAATGTTCAGTCTTATTAACTATTAGTAGGACAGCCAGCCTGGGCTTGAAAGTTTCAAAACCAGGTACTAACTTTTCCTGTCTAGCTATGATAGTCCTAGATGCCATCTTATTTCACTGAATGCTATTTCCTACACATTGAAAATTATTGTTTATACTTGATACTTTCAGCAATTATCCTACTAGATTTCAAAAATTTGCTGCTTCCCTTGAACTTCTAGGTCAGAAATGAGGCTTTTTTTTTCTCTTCTCAAACCTCATGAGCCAGCCTATGTTAACTTCAACTTTTATTCTTCATTTTCCTCACCATGGTCTGCCTTTGTAGAATCGAAGAAAGTTAAGGCCTAATAATGGATTAGACTTTGGCTTCAGGGAATACTGTAGCTTGTTTGATTTTTCTATTCAGACAGCTAAAACTTTCTCCATATCAGCAAAAAGACTGATTTACCTTCTTATCATACCTCTTCCCACTAGACAAACATTTATAATTTCCTTCAGGAGCATGCACATGCGTGTGTGTGTGTGTGTGTGTGTGTGTGTGTGGTCACACTGACTACTTGGCTAAACAGAACAAGAGACCTCACTTTTGAACTGTTTTACCTATCAATGTGATTATTTTACCAATCATAATCATTTCTAGCTTTTGAGTTAAAATGGCAACCTTGTGGCCCTTCCTTTCATATGAGCACTTAGCAGCCATTGTAGGGTTATTAATTGGCATAATTTAATATCACTGTGTTTCAGAGACTAGAGAAGCCCCAGAAGAGGGAGGAAGATGGGGAAATGTTCAATGCATGGAGAGATCAGGACACATACAATATTGAGTGCTAAGTTTACAGTTTTCTTATAAGCATGACCTGTGGTACCTTCCACAAAACTCTCATAATAACATCAAAGATCACAGAAAGAATAATAATAATAAAGTTTGAAATATAACACATGTGACACACACTGAAAGTTTCTTTGTGCTATTGAAAACATGATATACTTGCTTAGTGTAGGTTTGTTACACACGCACGCATGCGCGTGCACACACACACACACAATTACAACTAAGACTCTCTCTTGGTGTTGGAATCATCCAAACTGATCACTTCTTCAGTTCAGACATATTATAAATACTAATGACAGTGGTATAGACATTTCCATAGAAGTTAGGGAGGGGTATATATGCTCCACTGTCTACCTTTGTATAGGATTCACAATCAGCTCTGGAGAGCTTTGAATTACTGACCTGCAAATGGTGTCTCCTTAAGAACCAATTACTGAGGGAAATCACAGGTTTTTAATTACATAGTAGGAGGGACATCCACTTACTGATTGATTACACTCCCAACTGGAAACTGTTCTCACCTTCTTCCCTCCAGGACTCTGTTAACACATCATTATTATTGCACCTGCATCTTCAGTGTTCCTTACACAAATATTCCACAATATCATCATTATCATCTTTAATCATTTTGTGATTATGGGAATAGGGTAGATTAAATCCAGGGCCTGAGACTAACGTGTTGTTTCTGTTAGTCTTTTCTTGCCTACAGTTTAACAAGATAATGAACTCTGGTCTACTCTACAGGATTGGCCGTAAGCACTAACTAATCTGTGAAATTAATTTATCAAGAACAGAATAGGCTATTAACAAATTAGTGGTCAATAAGAGAAAGAATTAAAATTGTTTTGGTAACTTGTTAAGATTACCTCCACTTCTTTTACGGGTAGGATATGAGAGCGCCAGAAAGGAAAAAAAAAAAAAATGGCTCTTCCTATAACAAATGCTGCAATTGACAGATACACCAAGAAGAGAGGAAGTAGCATATTTTTTATCTCAAGTCGATAGACTCTGAGAAGCTGTCAAATGTTAACTAGCTTACCTCCTGCTCTTTGCAGAAAGGTTAATGGATACAGCACATTTTCTAATGTGACTCTGAAAAACAAAGAATTACAAATAGTATTAAATAGTATTTGTTTTTCTTCTTTTTGCCTCACCCAATGTTAAATGTAGATGTTGAATGATACAACAAAACTCTCAGCTAACCAAACATCATTAGTGACCACACAGTGCATGAATGTGCCTAGTCCTGTGTGTGGGATGATAGTACTGAGCTGTACTGGAAAGGCTGACAATGAATTACAGCTCATTTCAGTGCAATATTAGAACTGAAACTTTATTCATTCTGGGACCTGAATTTTAACCTTAAGGTTTTGCAGAAGGATGCTGTTTATTGATATTTTGTCTAGTTTATTCTGAAATACTTTCTAAGTGTTTATATTAAAGAGTATAACTCAGGCCCAAAAGATAAGTAACATTAAAATACTAAACATATTCATTAAAATCACAAGTAGACTGACAACGTCTAGACTCTCATAAAGAGCAGGACATTGTCACTCATATCTGCCTCTTCTGTCTGGGAAATGTAACTTTAACTCCATTTCAGATCGAGCATTTCTTTGATTGCTTTCATACTTTTATCACATTTACTGTGTCCCTAGAAATGTTTAGTTTTGCATGACTTTTGATATTTATTCACAGAATCACACCATATCCACTCTCATGAGCCTGGTTTCATTCACTTAGCACTTGGATTTGACATTCATTAGAGGGTTGGCTCATTCAGTTATCTTGTATCTAGGAATTTGTTACTACACACTCTGTTGCCTTCAAACATTCTTAAGCATGTTTCCCAGAGCATGCGCGATGCTCTCTGGAGTGTTTACTAGGAAGAGAGCTACTCAACCGCAGTATTTGTTAAGTAGTCACAATCTCCAACACAAGAAATAAAGAATTCTGATCTATTTTCATTCTTTAAATATTTTGCCAGTATGGTAAATATAAATTACCCATATTACAATTTGTGTAAATGGAAACTAGTAAGATCAGCATATCACTTACAAGGTTTTGCCATTTTTGTTTCTTTGCTGTGGTTATTGCCTGATTGTAATGCTGTCATTAATATTATCTTGAAACTGATCTTTACATATTTTGGACACTAACACATTTTTGGTTAACTGCAAGGAAAAGGATTGTTGTAATGGCACACTTTGGGGTTTCATTAACTTTATACAGCATATTAATAAATGGATATTCTTAGTTGTAAGGAGCTGAGATGTCAACATTTTTCCTTTCATAACTTTTAAAGAAAAACTGCCTCCTCTAATTTCATAAAGTTTATGCAATATTATAATTTTAATTGTTTTAGAAATTCATTTTCACAGCTAACCTTTTAATTATACTTGAATTTATGTGTGTACGTTTATTGTACTATTTCCATAATAGTGTACCATTGAGTAAAGTCTAATGCTTTTTTTTAAATTGTAGAATGGGAAATTTCCGAAGGAAATTTGGTGTGGGGATGTAATGAGGGGAAGGAATAAATATGATTCTGAAAGAAAATAAAAGAACATGTATATAGGGGGTGGGGAGGTGTGGGTAGGTGGGGATATTGGTAAAAATGAGAATTGACTGTGTCATATATTGGTACAAATTCCCCAATGTTATGTGTGATTGTGATATATATATATATATATATATATATATATATATATATCCAATAAAGAATTCAATTAAAATATTTTATTGATACATTATATACATACATTATGATTACATGCAACATGGAGAATTTGTACCTGTACATGCCATATCCTGGTTCCCACTTTTTCCCCTTCCCCTGCCTTCCCTACGACCCCCATCCCCTATATATTATATATATATAAAATTTCCTTTTTTAAACATCAAAACTTTTGTTTCTCTGCTGTATATTCCCCTTCCCACCCCTTCCCTTTTCCTTTTGAATATTTTCTTCCTATTTCATACCTGTCATACATTTTGACATTCATTTATACCTTCAGTTTTTCACACTAGAAAAAAAATCCAGTATTTACACATCTGTGTCCTATTGATTTCACTTATGAGTATGTACTCCGGGTACAACCATTTCAGTATAAATAAGTCAAATGTATCATTCTTTGTGGGTAATACTCCATTTTCTTTTTTGAATAAAACATATCTTCTTTATCCATTCTATCATTGCAAGGCATTGAGCTATTTCCATGATGCTGCTGTCAAAAACTGAGCTGCTATAAACATGGGAGCACATATTAAACACATTAATTTCAAACACTGATACTGGCCGGAGAAAAAAAAAGGATGAAGGGCAAAT
>PVIC010051028.1:0-12610 GCA_004025085.1 Thryonomys swinderianus
AAAAAAAAGATTTAAGTAACTAGTAAAGTGCCTTAAATCTGGCTGTTACTGAATGAAATGAGATAATCTTGTTCAAGTACAGGCCTCCTTCATTTTCTCTGGTTGACTCCTTTATCTTTTCTACAAATTTAAAACAACTTTAGTATGATATTATTGAAAGTGCAAATTTAATCAACAGTATCCTGGCTAAAAATAATCATTAATCAAAATTATACTTCATTTAATAGAAATATCAAAGGTGTCAGGCTAGTATGACTCAGTTGAAACTTAATTTTTTCCAAGTTTTCTCCCATTTCTTTTCATAATTAAATATTTGCCAGTGCTCAGCCATGCAACCATCAGATTGGTTCAAATGAATAGAAATCAAAGCCTCATACTTTGTTAATAATATTTAACTTAGATTTCCTAGGTTTTGGTGATTATAAAGTTGGTTGTTTTGTTTTGTTTTGTTTTGTTTTGTTTTTGAGACAGGGTCTCGCTTTGTAGTTCAGGCTGGCTCTGAGCTCACTATGTAGCCCAGGCAAGCCTCAAACTCAGCAATCTGCCTGTCTCTGCCTCCCGAGTGCTGGGATTACAGGCATGAGCCACCATGCCTGGCACTTATAAACAGTTTTTTTAAAGTCTATGCAAAACTGGAAAACAAACTGCTCCCTGAAAATTGGCTTATTTGATTTTATGATTTATATCATTGTAGCAATATGTCCCTTTCATAAAGAGTATTTATTGACTTACAATTACTTAAAATATTCCAGTATAGTCTATTTTGGCAGTAATGCTATCAGTCTCTAATTTTAGTAATTCCAGGCTTCTCTTATTTTCTTGATCAGTCTAACTAAAGTTTTTAAATATTATTTACCTTTTTAAAGCATTTCATTTCTTTAGTTTTCTCTATTAGTTTTCTCATATACTTCATTAATTACCATCAAAAGTTTATGTTGTATGCCTTTCATCTCTTTTGGGTTACTATGTTTTACTTTCCTTAGCTTCTTTATATTGAAGATTTGAGAATTTCTCAGTTGTTGACATGAGAACTCTTTTTTATTAATACATATTAGTCATAAGAATTGATTACATTCAATAGCAGCATTGTACCTATACATAATATATTTTTATTTTTTCTTTCCACGTCCCTCCCTACCTTTCAACTCTGCTCAACTCCTATTTTTTATTTATTTATTTATTTATTTATTTATTTATTTATTTATTTATTTATTTATTTATTTATTTATTTATTTGAGACAGGGTCTCGCTTTGTAGTTCAGGCTGGCCCTCAGCTCATATGTAGCCCAGGCAAGCCTCAAACTCAGCAATCCTCCTGCCTCTGCCTTCTCAAGTGCTGGGATTACAGGCATGAGTTACCACACCCAGCATTCTACATGGTTACCAGGATCAAACTCAGGGCCTTGCACTTGTGAGGCAGGCGCTGGAACCACTGAGCTAAATCTCCAGCCCTCAACTCCAATTTATAACAGCTCTGTTTCCACTTTTTCCTTCCATTCTCTTCCTTTCCTCTTTTCTCTTTCTCTCTCCCTGTCCCTCCCTCATTCCCCTTCTCATCTGAACATTTTCTTCCTACTTCCAAATATCTATCACTCATTTTCATCCTTTTTTATTCATTTAATTTCTCACACAAGGGAAAAATGCCATGTTTAAACGTATGTGTCTGATGTATTTTTCTTAGAAGTACGATCTCTTATTTTAAAATGTCTGAAGTTTATCTTTATGGCAGAGTAGTACTTCTTTGTATATATTCTATTTATCTATTCATCTGCTGGTGAGAAGCTAAGCTGTTTCCAAGATTTAGCTATTATAAACTGTACTGCTACAAATACGGTTGCGCACATATCACTGTGGCCTGAGGCTTTTGGGAAGATGACAAGAAAGGCAATAGGCTAGTCAGAAAGAATCTCTAGGTTTAGTTTTCTTTTTTTGAGGAATCTACATACTGATTTTCACAGTGGTGGGACTAGTCTACACTTCTGCCACAATACAGAAGGGTTATTTCATCATAGCCTGTGCAGTCTTTATTACGGGTTGATTTCTTGATGCTGGCCATTCTTTCTGGAGTAAGATAGAATCTCAATGTTGTTCTAATTTGCATCCCTGGAGGAAGCAGAGGTACTGAGGAATTTCCATATAGTTTCCTGTAAACACCTCTTTGACTGAATTCAAAAATACAAGTTTTATCTTCACTTTCATGTATCTCAAATATTATCTAATTTCTGTTGAAATTTACTTTTTTGATTTATTGGCTATTTGTCAATGTGCTGCTCAACTTCCAAATACAAATTTTCTTGTTTCCTTTTCATTATTAATTCCCAATTTCATTCCACTGAGGTAAAAAGACATTTTTATGATTTAAGTACATTTAAATTTACTAAGATTTCTTGGCCTTGCATAGTATATATATGTACTTGAAAAGAATGTATAGTCTGCTTTGTGAAACATTTTTACTTCTAGTTTGTACATAATGCTCAAGTTCTCCATTTCCGTGTTTTTCTAAAGACTAAGAATACTATCCACCATTAAAAACAAGACACCAATTTAGAATCATTACTTTTAAAATTTCTATTCATCTCCTTAACTTTGTTTCCTTTCTTAACGTATTTTTAAGTTCTGTGGTAGGCTGTGAATAAGATTATAAAGTGTTAACAACACTGTCTCATTCTATAGTCATTTTTTTATCTTTTGTCACATTTTTAATGTCTTGAAAATCAATTTTCTCTGATATTATAATCCCTGCCTTTTTTTTTTGAGACAGAATCTCACTTTATAGTTCAAGCTGGCTCTGAGCTCACTATGTAGCCCAGGCAAGCCTCAAACTCAAGCCTCAATCCTCCTGTCTCTGCCTCCCAAGTGCTAGGATGACAGGCGTGAGCCACCACTCCTGGCACTGTGGTATGTGGTATTGATTGCTGGTGGGTATGAGTCACCACGCCCAGCATTGTATGTGGTCACTGGGATCGAACTCAGGACCTTGCGCTTGTGAGGCAGGCACAGGAACCACTGAGCTAAATCTCCGGCCCAATCCCTAACTTTTAATTAAATTCTTAATTCACTCACAGAATTGAAAAAAAAATTTGATAATTTAAATCTAATGGTCCATCTGGGTGTGATGGAGGCACAGGCATAATCCCAGCACTCAAGTGGCTGAGACAGGCAGATTGCTACAAGTTTGAGGCTACATAGTGAACTGAGAGCCAACGAGAGCTACAAATTACCTTCTCTCAAAAAAAAAAAAAATACAAACCAAAGGCAATGTCAAAATTTCAATACCATTTCTTCTGTATATGTAACTGTATTGTTATGTGCATTGTTTTTCTAATCAATTAAGAAAAAGGGAAACTTTCATGTTCATAGTGTCTTTTCTCACTGGATACTTACCAGCATTCATCATTTTTATGGGTAGATTCAAATTATCATCTTGATTTAGTTTCACATAAAAATAACATCTTGTTCCTTATTGGTAATCTTTATCTGCTGAACACTGACTTCTTACCTTAAGTTTGTAAGCATGGCTTCTGGAATTATTTGACCATATTAATAGATACTTGGAAATCTTCATGGGGTAAAGGTAACATTTGGCCTATCCATATTGCTTGCTTGTCTTTTTCACTTTACAAAAGAAGTGTGAGCTATCAATTTCTGTTCCACTTTTATGTCTCATATTTTTGTTTTCATTAATAGAAGCATTTTGTGATATATTTTATAATAACCTCTTTTTTTAAGTGCTGGTTTTAGGTATTTACTTGTTTTATATAGTGGCTTAACTATTTTCGTGATTTATTTTTCTGCATAAAGACTTTACAGCTGCTCCTTAAAAGGAAAAACCTTTAGCATGTACATCATAATCACTCCGGAATGCTGGTGGTGTTGACCTAAGCTCTTTTTGTGTGGCTCTTTTTCTGATCTCTCTCTTTCTTAAGATGGTTGCTTCATTTGCCTCCTACTTATTACAAAATTATCCATTTTGATAATGTTTTTATGCATAAATTGGCCATCAGTTCAATTCACTTACACTTGATCAAAGATAGTTTGAGGCTGATTCTTGAAGTTTGTTTTAACCATGGTTTTCTTTGCTGTAGCAAGCCTATATGGTTCACTTTCTGCTCTTCATTCAACATTAGATTCCCTACATTTTGTTTCAAATGATGTCCATTACGTATTTATATGTGGAAAGAACTTTATTATCTCTTTTCTTATGAACTGTCTCTACATAAACAAGCTTTTAACTACCTGGTGAGCTTAGAGAATAGGAATCTGATCATCATGGCATATTGTTTCTGGCTTGGAACGTTGACTCCAACACTGATGTGTTGAATGACTTAATGAGCTGAGGCAAGAATGATTTAAGCCCTAATATTCCCAAACTTTTAGTTCAGTCTTGAAGAACTGTTCTGTAAGTAGGGCTGAGTAGAAAGAGTACCCCAAACTACCAGTTATAATCTGTGTTAGTTACTTTTCCCTCACTGCTGAGACAAAATACCTGACATCCAAAGCCAGAGGGGAAGGGGTTTATTTGACTTAAAGTCAGTAGAGATGTAAATCCATAATCCAACAGCTCCAGTACAGGGATGGCAAACAAGCACCACAGAGGAGAAAAAACATGGCACACACAGACAGCTAAGGTAATGAGAGAAAAGTAGTTCAAGGCACCCACACCTTAGTTAGCAACAGTAACGAAGAGAGAGTTTAATAGCATCTTTCTTCCTCTTTTAGCTTATTCAGATTACTGGAATTTGGGCAGTGTCAAACTAATGACTTGTGTAGTCATTTAGTAATCACCATCCTTAACTTTAGCATCATACATAACAGATTGAACTACCATGAAAAATAAAGTCCATATGCCTGAGGCTTTGGGTGAGAACATCTAAACAGAAAACACCCACATATGACCCCCCAAAGACTCATGCAAATCCCTTTATGCAAACAGCCATTTAGTCCATCTCTAACAGCTCCTACAGCCCTGACAGTTTCAAAATTGCTCAAAATTCCAAGTCCCAAGTTTCCTCTGAGATTGATGGCAAACTCTTAGCTGCAAACCCCTATACAAATGAAAAGGAAGTTAAATACTTCAACTATTCAACCACATAAAATAAATATTACCAACAGTGGAATACAAAGGAATGGGACCAAGGCAAGCCCAAAATGCAGTAGGTTAAATACCAATCCCATAGTTTCACTTCCAGTGTCTGAGGCAATATGGGGCAAGTTGTAAACTCCCAAAGATTTAGGTGGCCACAACCATAGGACACTTCCGGTGATCATAAATATCTCCACCAGCTTCTCTCTTGGGATGGCTTCGCTCCGTCCTTGCAGCTTTTCACAGACAATCCAGGCTTCTGGCTTCTCTAAACCTCTGGAGTGTCTTCTGTACCTTTGGCTTCACACTCACAACTCCCCAAACTTCCCTCTCAGTGCTACACAGCATGTCCTCCTAGGCCTTCCTCTAAAATGTGAGTGGAAGCCTCCCTAACCTCACAACTCTTGCATTCTGAATGCACCTAAAACCAGCAGTCCAGGTGATGCCAATATCTGCTGCTAGCTGGAACAATAGTAGTCACTCTTCTTTCTCTCTTGTCTGTAGGATCCATTGTCCCTGAACCAAATCCAGAAGAACAACTTCCCTAAGCTGCCATTTTGGAACATCTCCAGAGGCTACCACCATTTTAGAACAAGTTTTCTAGGCCCACCACAATTTTGGAAAGTGGTGCTCTGGGGTTTTCTTCTCAAATCAAAATCTTTCATCTTACGACTCTAAGAGTGCACAAGGTAGAGTTCTGCTGCTTACTGTGAAACCCTTAGGCTATCTTTTCTATTCTTCTGTTCCTTCTCAGCAATTAAGATCTTTTTTGCTCTACCTCTGCAGTCCACAGCCTTACTACAGCTTCCTTTATTGCCAAACGCAAAACATTTTAGATCATTCTGCTGGGTTATAAACTTTTGATTCTCAACATACATATAGCTAAAAGCCCGCAAGAATAGCCATGCCACTTCCTTAATATTCAACTGTCATGAAATTTCTTCTGCAAGATTAGTCCACTGCCCCTAATATCAAGTCTCAGGCAGTCTCTGGACATGAACAAAATGCAGACAAATTTTCTTCCAAGCCATAGCATACATTTTCTGGAGCCCAGGAGTCAATGCAGTCCTTCTTCCAGGCAGAAATCTCCCTAGCCTGGTCTTCACAAGCTTTCTGGTCTTCTGAACTCTAATGAATATGTCCCATACAGAACGGTATAAGACGCTCCATATCTTCTTGTGCAGCCAGCATCTATGAATCTTAACTCTTCTTCCCCCCCAGTTTTGAAGGCTTTTGAGCCACATGGACAGATGATGTCATAACAATGATTTCCCTGCTGATACCAAATTTCAGTGTCAGTTACTTGTCTCTCACTGCTGAGACAAAGTAACTGGCATCCAAACTTAAAGGGGAAGAGATTTATTGGCCTACAGTTCATAGAGGTTTCAGTCCATAATCCAATGACTCTAAGTCAGGGACGGTAAACAAGCATCACAAAGGAGAAACAACATGGTGGGCATAAGCCAGCAAAAGTAATGAGGGAAAAGCAATTCAAGAAGCCCATACCTTAGCAACAGCAACAAGTAAAGAGAGAGTTTAACAGCATCTTTCTGCCTCTTTTATCTTATTCAGTCTATTGAGATTAGGGCAGTGCTAAACTAATGACTCGGTTATAGTGAGTTATTAGAAATCATATGCTCTTAACCTTAGCATCACACATTTTAGATTCAACTCTCTATGAAAAAGAAAGTCCCATCTTATCTGCAGGAAGCTATGAGGGGGACATCCAGACACAAACCATAACATAATCCCTGTGTTCTTTATCTCTTAACTTCAAAATTGGAGATAAGAGAAATGTTGGCAGCCTGACCTTCCCAGTGGTGTATGCTGTCTTGACTAAGAGCTGATAAGAGGTGAAATCTCACCCTCTTGATCACATGTTCTCCTACACCCATGTGGTGCACAGCTTCCATCAAATTCAGCTGGGAATAAAAGGTAGTAAATGGGACTCAACTCAAATGCTACATATGTTTGTTCTTACTGAGGTTTAGATTTTCTTGAATGAATATTTCTCCATTTTTAGGAATTTTCCATGCTATATTCAAAGATACCACCTGAAATTGTTTTCTATCAAATAAGCTTTCACTGACATTAATGAAAAAATGATCTCACATCAAAATAGGTTTTGACAGGTTGATTCAATTCTGCAGTACTCATATTCCAGAATGGACAATTACCTACCTACAGATATTGCAGGTTACATAATAAAATGTATGCCTTTTCAAAAATTATCTCCTAGAAGTCTTCTTTGTTCCAGAATGACAGTGTCAATCCTCAATACAGAGGTGAAATATATTTTTAATGGGCAGATATGGAACAGAAACTTTTAAGACTAAGAGAAATTCTGATAAAACTATTTTCATGGGTGAAAAAAATATATGTTTAGTTCTTAAAATCATTTTAATGTTACCAAAATTCTCCTTGATACAGATAAATTATTACAGGTCTATATAACGCTCATTTGATAATACTCAGTAACTAATGCATAATTCATATTTAGGTTTTATCCAGGTATGCACATATTTGTGTGTTTCTACCTGTCTGGATATGTTTATCTATTCACTTCAGTTTGTGCATATATTTGTTTGTAAACCGATATACTTCCAGTACAGTACAATATTCCTTTATGGGCTTTGGATTTGAAATAAAATCCTTGATCTGTTGCCCACTAAATATATCAAACTCATGATCTAGTCCTTATGAGGCAGGTGCCAGAATGATTGAGTTAAATCCCCAATCCTATAAGCTTATTTTTTATTCCAAATTAAGTCAACTGTAGTAGTTAGGGACTTAGTAGAATGTATAATAGAGAAGTATTTCATGTATGCTCATTGTTAACATAAAATATAATTACACAGTTAAGGATATGTCAATATATTTAGTTACTGAAATACTAGAAAAATCTGCATTATTAAATACTGAAATATTTACCTATCATTTCCCTTTAACCCATATAAATAAGAAAATTATTTTAATGTTAGAAATTATATACATTCACCTTAGAAATATTTATTAAATGTATACACAAAAAGAATATGATTACTCAACTTGGATTTTAAATTTGTTGAGTATAGGTATAGTAAGGCATATTTAAATAGATATAAGTCATTTTCTACTTAATACCACATTCTTCAGGTATAGAACTTTATACAGGGAGCTCAAAATTATGATTTGCTATATCCATAGTGGATACTTGCCACAAAACGTCAATCCTGAATAGTTACTTCTTGTAGGTCATCTATAAATCTAATATTTGTAAAGTATCTACCTTTATTTTGATACCTAAATTTATCAATTTTTAAAAATTTTCAATTCAATTTTATATTGAATAACCCTGATTCTGATGGCTAAGTTATCTTCACTTTTTCTTATAAAAAGAAATTACAGGCAAAGTTTATTTATCATGTTGGATTAGTATAAAGGAACTCATAAAGTCATTATTGATTGTTTACAGATCAATTTTCTCTTAAAAAGATCAGAGACAAAAATCATAGATTTATTTTGATCATCAATTATTATTAATGAACAAACACTTAGGCTTATGCATAGAATGTGAATTTTTACAAGTCTCCTATAGTTCTGGTCAAAATGATGCATACAACTTAAAAATCATGGAATAATGTCCTTAACTCTTAACAAACTACCTTTCTCTCATTGGTAACTCAAAATAATACATGTTGATGATCAAGGAGTTAACTAAATTGTTTTTCTTCTCTTCTTTCTCTTCTTGCTCATCATCCTTCTCCTTCTAAGTTGGGTGAGATTTAAGGCAGTTTATTAAAATTTGCTTAAAATTTAACTGTAGTATAAACTGAAACTCAATAGTGGTCTTTGAATGATCCATTTTATATTTTTACACTCTTCTCCATCAAGGGTTATTATAATTTAATCAGGCATTTATCAAGCTCATGGAACTATATGTAAATTTGTCCTCAATGATTAAAAGTAATTTATTCTTCATTTTCACATTAACTGTAATTTTTGCAATAGAAAGTGATTCAATTCTAGTAATCATAGTTGATATAATTCCACTACAGGAAGAAAAAGGTTGCAGTTTTGGAAAGGCCCTCACTCATCTTAAGTTTTACATCTACTGTATAACATTTCCTTGCACAGAGAAATGTAGAATGAGAAAAATGGAATATTAGGATTCTAAGTAAAAGAGAGTTCTTAGATCATAGTTTAATTGGCTTCAAATTCAAGTATCTACATTGATCAAATAGATGGTCTCAACAGACTGGCATGGTGGGAACAGAACACTAAAGGTACAGTTTCACTGGATGGGGGAGCAGGTCAGACTGCAGCTCGATGGTATCACCAAGCATGGAGTCCTTCACTAAAATAACTAAGAGTTCACAGGAGAGGTTAAGTATAGATTTGTATGAGGACATGGGTGTGCACATGCAATGTATCAATTCACAAAGGCACAGAAGGGCAGCCAAGGTCACAACCTACATGTGAGGGATGATACGTCCACCACAAAATAAAACCGAAAAATTTACCAGAAAAGACTTGGATTGAGAGTGCCTGACAAAAAAGGGCCCAGAAGAGAAGTGAATTTCAGAGTTTCATTGATTAGAATAACTGAAAGAAGAGTGGTAGAGTTGTATTGAAAAACAGATATAAGTTATGTCAGTAAACTTTCCCACAAAGTCCAAAGCAGGCCCACTAATCTGAATCAACAATCCTCCAGCACCAAAATCACTTTGAAACACAAGATGCAAGCAATTTGGTTTCTTAAATTTTATCTTCTAATTTTCTGATTTCTTTTCTAAATATGTCATTAAGAGACAGATGTATTAACTTAGCCCAGAACTAATACAACTACATCACTATTATGGTGGCAGTAAGAATAATCATTTGACAATGAAATGATCAAAGTAAAACTGAAATGCAAGGTCAATTGTTAAAATGAGGGGAATTAGAGGCTCATTTAAATACTGAAGAGAAAAAATCATAATCATCACCAAAAAATGAAGTACTTCTAAGTGTCCAAGGAAGCACTGCTATACTGAGACCGAAATGTGTGAGACTCATATTCACCATAATAAAAGATGATACTCATAATCTGCTTCATCTCAGTAATAAGAAGTACTTCTAAGGCTCAAATTCCACTTAATGATGTCTTAGAAAGTTTGAATCAGCACTTTCAGTATTCATATACTCACAATAATTTAAAATTTTGAGCTACACTGAGATGGACTAGTGAGTGAGTGCAGGAGAGTTCACTCGCCGGGAATCTTGATCACAAAGGAGGACTGCACCATTTCCTGTGCCCTATACCAACTGGCCCCCACTCTATGGCATAGCCTTGCTGAGACAGACTAGGTTCAAGGAGGACAACCCAGGAAGGTGACACTTCCAAAGGGTCCCAAATAATAGAAAGAGACTTGCAACAAACATTGCCCAGACACCAGGGAAGGAATTAAACAAACAACATTAGTAACAACAAATGAGTAGAAATGAGAAAATATTCAAAAAGCCAGACACAAAAATCACCACCACAGGGGAATACAGGAAAAAGGGAAGAAGAGCAAACTGAAACACCAGGATTCTATGAGATGGTAACAAAAGCAGATCTAGTAAAATGGAAATGGAAATCAGAACTCATCTCTGAGATAAAAACATATACTGTCCACAGTGAAGGACTTCATTAAAGAAGAGGCCAGTGAGATGATAGAATCCAAGAGAGCAAAAGCAATGGAACCTTTTAAGCAGCTTTAAGCAGAACTCCAGATGGTGAAGAAGGAGAACTGAAGTTTGTGAAGTGGGATGAATGAAGCAGAGAAACTAATTTCAGACTTAGAGGACAGGACAGAAGCCAATGAACAGGAAAGATATAATCTATAGAAAAGGGAAGAAACCATGAAAAAAATCAATCCAACAGCTTCTAGATGACTCAAAGAAGAATAACATAAGACTAATTGGAGTCACTGAAGAAGCAGAAGACAGTGCAAAAGACATTAAAAAGAAAAAAAACTGTTGTCAGAGATAATGCCAGAAAACTTCACAGGAAAAGAATTGGACATACAAATAAATGAGGGCTATAGGACTCCAAAAGGCCAGGACATAAAAATATCTACACCTAGACATATAATTATCAAGGTTCCAGATACACAACGTAAGAATGATATATTGAAAGTGGTTAAAGAAAGGAAGAAAATCACCTACAAAAGGAAGCCCATTAGGACCACAGCAGACTTTTCAACACAAACACTCAATGCAAGGAGAGCCTGGAGGAAAGTGTTTCAAGCACTGCAGGAAAACAGTCTCCAACCTACACTGTTGCATCCTGCAAAACTATCTTTCAGAAAGATGGGGAAATAAGATATTCCCATGACAAAGAACACCTGAGAAACTTCATGAATACAAAACCTGTACTCCAAAATATTCTAAAGAATATCTTGGGAAAACAAACACAGAAAATTCAGTACCCATGAGACCCAACAAAGTGAACTCACACGGGAAAAGAGGAAACTGAATGGAAAAGGAGGAAAGTAAGGAAAAAAGAGCCAAGAACAGAAAAACACAGCAGCTCTGAATCTCTCCATATCAGTCGTAACTATTAATGTCAATGGACTCAATGGGCCAATTAAAAGACACAGACTAGAAGACTGGATCAAGAAGCAAGATCCCACAATCTGCTGCATACAGGAAATACTCCTAATTCAGAAGGAAACCGACAGACTGAAAATAAAGGGTGGAAAACAATCCTCCATGCCACAGGAAACTGCAAAAAAGCAGGAGTGGTGATCTTGTTGGCAGATAAAATAGGTTTCAAACCCAAACTGATTAAGAGAGACAAAGAAGTTCACTGTATTCTCGTACATGGAACAATTCAGGAGAAAGAAACAATTATAAATATTCATATACCAAACTCTAATGCACCCAACTATACAAAAAACATTAATGGACATGAAAAGCCAGATAAACATAAATACAGTCGTAGTAGGGGACTTCAATACTCCATTGTCACAAATTGACAAATTGAGTGGACAAAGAATCAATAAGGAAATACTTGTACTAAACCAAACTTTTGAACAAATGAACTTAATAGATGCCTACAGAGTATTTCACCCTACAAAGTCAGAATATATGTTCTTCTCAGCTGCTCATGGATCATTCTCCAAATAGATCACATCTTCGTTCACAGAACAAACTTAAGTAAATGCAAAGGAACTGAAATTATCACCCACATACTATCATACTATAGTGCCTTGAAATTGGAGATCAATAGCAAAAGAAATTCCAAGAGCCTCACAAACACATAGAAATTGAACAACACTCTGTTGACCAACCATAGGGGCACAAAATAAATTAAAGAAGAAATCAAACAGTTTCTACAATTAAATGTTAACCCCAGTACAACATACAGGAATTTATGGGACACAATGAAAGCAGTCCTACGAGGGAAATTCATAGCAATGAATGCCTATGCCTGGCAAATAGAGCAAATTCAAATAAACAATTTAATGATGAACCTCAAACTACTAGAAAAAGAGGAGCAAGACAAACCCAAAGCTCACA
>PVIC010051029.1:0-12663 GCA_004025085.1 Thryonomys swinderianus
TGAGACTGATTCTACCTGCAGCTGCCTTATGATTATAATTGGAGACCACATGGAACCATTTTCCAAAGCAGAATGCCACCCAAAAGGCTCCTCAGAGAAGAGACCAAGTATTCTCTCCCCTGAGAATTAAGAGTATCCACACTGGAAATGACCTTAGTGATATTCTAGTTTCTTTCCTTTGGCACATGAGGAACTTGAGCCTCCCTGAGCCTCTGCCCTGGCTGAGCATAAACATCTGAAGAAGGGCAGCACCCACACGCCTGCCACACGTAGGACACGTGGTTGAAAAGTGAGTCTGAAAGCTTGTTCGTGTAGAGCACCATCAGCAGAGCCCTGTTGCAGAAGCCAAGAGGCTGGGCCAAGCTGTCGTTTCCACATTCCTCGTCCTGATCGCCATCTCCGTGACTGACCATGAGTCTGTCTGTGCAGGAGCCCAGGACTTTGTCTTTTTAGCATAACTCCTGGAGCAGGGCAGAGGCTCAGTGAGAGGCAGCCTGTATAAACAGCGCTGCTGTCTCCAACACATTTGATTCTTTATTGAGTATCAGTGTATTTATGTATTTATTACTTATGTATTTATTACTTTATTACATTTCTCCTCACAGGGCAGGTTTTCTCTGTTTCTGCTATATTCTCAGTTCCTACAAAGTTGCTGGCCACAGGGTAATCTTCTTATAAATAATTAGTTTATGAGCATACAGTTAAGTGATTGAGACTAAATTCAACCAATATTTACTTAACAACAAATAATGCCTGTATATACACACATACATGCACACACATATACACAAATATGTATATTTGAGTCACATATGTATATCTTTGGGTTACATACATCTGATATATGCAAATAGCTTTCTGGAGTCTGTAGAAGAATGGGTGCAGCTTGAGACTACAAGGGTTAAGGGCAATAACTCAAACCCTTCAGCTACCACGTGGTTTCTCTGGTACAAAAAATGCAAATTATAAAAAAAGGAGCGAAGTAAAAGATGACAGAAACTAGGGAAATTGATCTTTTTTTACATGAGAAGGGGGTCAAAGATGGAGCGGGAAGAGAAAGGAGGAAGATGTGTCCTGTGTGTGTACCAAGTGCGCACAGGAAATTGAAATGTTATGCACTAAAAACATGTACTAATCACAAAATGAAATTTTCAAAAAAAAAGAATGCTTAATCTGTTAGAAATTTCAGCACAATTGTCACGTCCACTTCAGAGACCACACAAAAGCTTCAAATGTATCACCTCTGCCGATGCACAGAACGCACTGAGATGCACACATTTCTGAGATGCCAGATGAAAATCCCCTTTTGCACAGAAAGAGAAATCAGGGAATACCTTCAATAAATCCCCAAAGACAATGAGAGATGAAATTTTAAAAATACAGTTTTCAAATGAGCTAAACCCTACCTGGCAGAATAAAGAAGTAGGATAAATTAGGAATTACCTCCCAGAACAAGCATAAACTGTTTTAGTGTCAATTCTTTGGGTTCCACGTGTTCTAAGACCACAGGAGGAGTTTGCTCCCTGGTCTCGAATGTCCCAAAGGAAAGATCACTGCTTGCCTCGTTTGCAGTCCTCCGGGCATGTCCAGCGTTTGGGGCATGAAGAGGACATGTCTGGAGACACAAATAAAATTCATGATGGAACCAATGTAGAAGGTGTAATTTTTAGAAAGACGGTGAATACTTCCAAGATTATTACAGTAAAAGATACATTTGTTTTACCTGTTGACCTCTCTCAGAATATTGTCCTCCTCTCTGAGCACACTTTTCCTATCATTCTTGCTCTTTGAGGAGGCAGTTCTGGAGTTTCTCCTTTGTGTGCGTCTTTAGTTGCACTATTCTGGCTGCCTCACTGTCCCGAATCCATTCACAATGTGTATCTGCCACGGTCCTTTCGATTTTTTTTTTTTTTCCTTTTTGGGACAGGGTCTCGCTTTGTAGTCCAGGCTGGCTCTGAGCTCACTATGTAGTCCAGGCAAGCCTCGAACTCAGCAATCCTCCTGTCTCTGCCTCCCGAGTGCTGGGATGACAGGCGTGAGCCACCACGTCCGGCACTGTGGTATGTGGTGTTGATTGTTGGTGGGCGTGTCTCCACGTCCAACATTATATGTGGTTACTGGGGATCGAACTCAGGACCTTGCGCTTGCGAGGCAGGCGCCGGAACCACTGAGCTAACCCTCCAGCCCGGTCCTTTCGATTTTAGGAAAGAGCCCGAAGTCACAAGATGCCAGGTCCAGCGGATGAGGTGTACAAGACGCATGGTGTTTTAGGAGCCTGCCTTTCTGCTGGATGGCACTGGGCAGTGTCATTCCCTGTGTTCTTTATTACACCTCCTAAAGACACTTAGAGAATTTCCAGAACCGCTTCAGAAAATGACAAGAATGATAGGTAAATTGAAAGAGTAATATTTAACATTCACTCTTTATTTTCGTCAGCCTTTGAATATAAGTAACAAAGCATCCTTCAAAAAAAATCTTTACTGTAACATTAAAAGAGAGAAGTGGGTAAGAGCTGCGGGCTTCAGGTTGGACACCCGGGACAGCTGTGTCTGAGCCACTCTAACTGGCCCTCCACCCGGACTTCGAGTAAGCCCCAGCCTGGCTCTGGATGCGCAGCTGGGCCGGCGCTGCACGAGGAGGCCGAGGCCTCGGGGCAGCGTCCACCACTGAGCCAAGGACATCTCGGGGCAAGTGGCTGCAGAGGGGGTGAGCACGAGCTGGCAGAGGCGGACTGAACGAGCATTTTCCCCTGGAGCTGGGAAGTCGTTTCTTCTGCCCTACTCAGTGGCTCAAAGGGACCCTGTGTTTCGCTTCCTCGCCAGGTGGGGCGAGCGAGGTTCGCAGTGACCTGTACCCCTAAGAAGAGACCCCCGGGATCTGCTCCTTCAGGGGCCCCTTTCAAACGTCCGTGAAGTTGTGTCGCCCACCCTGCAAGCTCTGCAAGGCCTCCCTTCGCCAGGGAATCAGCCCCTGAGCGCTCCCAAGCTCGGAGTCCCTTCGGGTCTGTCCACCGGCCGCTTGCGGATCTTTCTCACTCCCTGTGCTTCTTCCCAAATACGGGGCACCATCGGCAGGGCCGCCCCGTGAGGGCTGGACTTAGAGCTGCACTCCGCAGAGGGGACACGGGAGCCTGAGTTCTCGGCAACTGCACACCGAGGGGCCAGGGGAGCCTGCGGACCCTCGGCTGTCATCGGGCTTGCGTCACTGCAGTCTTGAGCGGGATATCGCAAGGGTTTCTTTCTGCGCTGGCGCCTCCGATTTCTGAAAAACTCGTGGAGACGGGATGCTGCAAACTACAGACCCGGTTTCCGTCTCAGTTGAGATCCCCAGCTGTTAGAAGGCAGATCTGATGCTCTCCAAAGCCTCACACGCCCACAGGCGGAGCTCGGGAGACGCCCCTGGGTTACAGGGTGGTGCGGCCGACTTGGTGTTGGGAGGCAGGGTCTCGACAGGAGGGGGCGGGCTGTGGGTGTGGCCTGGGAGGCCCCGCCTCCCTTCCTGGCCGCTCCCTGTGCTCTCTGATTCCCGGGCACCAGGAGGTGAGCGGCCTTGCTCTTCACGCCTCTCCACCGCGCTGCTTCTCCTTTGGAGCCAGTTAACGCAGGACTAAAACTCGAGCCAAAGTAAAACTCTCCTCCTGTACGCGGTGGGTGTTGAGTATGAGCTCTCAGCAGCAAGGAAATGACTGAGACACCTTCTGGACTCAAGTGTCCCTTCGTGCTTTCCGTGGGGGCCACGTGAGCTAAAACAGACTGCTGCAGCTCCCCTTCCTTCAGCCACGTGGGCTCGGTCTTCGCCCTTTCCTCACTCCCCCACAGCTGCTCTGTGAATGAAGATAGAAGCCACGGCGCCAAACATCAACAAATGACTCGACCTTTCTGAGCCCCTGCCCGCTCCTGCCCTCGGCCAGTCATCCTCCCAGGACTTCTGTCCTTCCACAGCGGGTGGCTGCGGTGGTCTGAATGCATCTCCAAAGTCCCCGTGCCGGAAAGCAAATCCCTTCATGCAAGTATGGAGAGGCGGTCGGCCACGCAGGCTCTGTCTTCAAGCACGACTGAGCATTGCCACTGCGCAAGGAATTCCGTTCTTGTAAGATGAGTTTGTGATACAGGTCTGGAGCTCTCTGGGCCTTCTCTCGCCGTGCATGCTCTCTGCCGTGTTACACTGCAGTGTGAGTCCCTCACAAGACACAGCCTTTGGTTTGGGGCTCCCAGCTCCCAGAACTGAGATCCCAGTGCACTTCTATTCACTATAAATGACTCTGCCTACAGTGTCCTGTTGCAGCAGCACGAAATGACTAAGAGACGAACCACCCCATCCCATGGACCAGCCTGCTCTTCTCTTTGCCAACCGGAAGCATCGGGCCTCTGAAACCTGCCTCTCATAAGGATCAGATTTTCGTGGCCTGTGCATAGGGGTGAGTCTGGCTGTAATGTGTTTTAGCCCAGCCAGGTGGCATCTCGGCTCTGCCGTTGCCTAAGTGGGCGAGTCATCCCACACCGTGAAGACGTGGCGCTGTGACCCTCTGGTTCTCTCTTCAGGGGCGAGAGGGGGAAGCCCATCCCGGACCACGCCTGACCTCGCCTCCGCCCCCGGGAGCCCCGGTTCTCCCTGCAGCCCCGCCCACTGCTGCGCACTTCCTCTGGCCCTGGTTCGTTCTCGGTGAGCGCCTGGGAACCGAGCGGTTCCCTTTCCTTACTTGTGTCTTATCCTCACAGTGATTCCTTCGACAGATGCGCCTGTATCAAGAGGGGGAAACCGAGATTACAGTTCTGGAGGTTCACTGCCCCAGGTCTCACAGCTCGTTAAGTGGCTGAGCCATTTCAGGGATTTGAAAATTAATCAAGAAACACAACGTGACAAATGTAAGGACGAAAAACTCATTTTTGCTCTCATCTAGTAATACAGTCTCAATAGACAAAGATATATGCACGGAATGTTCATCCTGACACTACTTATAATTGTGAAAAATTGGCAATAACCTAAATATCAACAAAAATAATGAAAGCTCCATATAATGATGTATTAGGCAGTCATTAAGACTGATAATGTAGAGCCGGGCTTATTTTCATATAAATTTGTCTAATGCATTTCACTGAATGAGAGAGACAGTTGAGAAAACAAATCTCCCAATACTATTCCCCAGAAGTTGACACCTTCGTGTTTCTTCCTTACAGATATTTTGCGTATGGTGGAAAGTATGTAAACACAGACACAGGAAAAGGAAAAGAGAGAAAAAGAGAACTTTTTAAAAATGAGAGTATGCATAGCATTTTGTAACTTGCCTTTTTTTATTTTATTTAGATCTGGTTGTTTGAAATAATCTTACTGTTTCTTTCTTTCTTTCTTTCTTTCTTTCTTTCTTTCTTTCTTTCTTTCTTTCTTTCTTTCTTTCTTTCTTTCATTCTTTCTTTTCTTCCTTCCTCCCTGCTTTCTTTCTTTCTTTCCTTCTTTCTATATTTATTTATTTACCCTTCATTGAGCACTTTCTGTTACATGTCAAGTGCGACACTAGCATTAGGAAGCTATTCTCAGTTTAATATTCTATTACTTATTCATCATTCTCCTATTGATGGAATTTGGGGTTTTTTTGTTGTTGTTACAAACAATACTGAGACAATGTGTGCATGTATTCCAGTGCTGTGTGCCTCAGATAAACTTTTGAGAATGACATTACTTGGCAAGTGGGTAAGCATAGTCTCCATTTTTGACAGAATTTTTCTGAACCTCTGCTAAGAGGTAGCATCTTGATCAATAAAATGACATAGACAATACCCTGTGCAGGAGAAGAAACCAAATGGAGATTTAAGAATAAAGAGGTTGGGCTGGGCGTGGTGGCTCACACCTGTAATCCCAGCACTTGGGAGGCAGAGGCAGGAGGATTGCTGAGTTCGAGGCTTGCCTGGGCTACATAGTGAGCTCAGGGCCAGCCTGAACTACAAAGTGAGACCTTGTCTCAAAAAAAAAAAAAAAAGAATAAAGAGATTGGTTTACAAAGTGGTACATGTAGCAAACAAGACACGTCTGTGCCCTGAGCCCAAACTTTATACTTGACACATATTAGATCATCAAATAGTTTTCTCTCCACCTGGAGCCCTGAAGAAGTAACATGACAAACTTCAAAACTGTCTTTCAATGAGAGAAGGTGAGCTAGAAGTTAGTATTTGTATCCCACAGGTAAGAACTTGGCATCAATAGGCAAAAGCCTCAATTAGTGTCTCCAGCCTGCCCACGATGAGTTCACTGCTCAGGGGTCAATGTGTCACCAGTGGGATGGCCCAAGGGAAGGGGCTGAGCTAGGACACGAGTCAGAGCTGTTTCCTGGTGCTTCTGTCCTCTGAGGAAAGTCTGGAGAGTGAGCAGCATTAGAAAGCAAGAGTTAAAATAGTACCCAAGGCTCCCAGACAAAGCCCAGGCTACAGAATGGCATTATCCATCCCTCTTGTTTAAGAAAAAAATAAATCTCCTTTCTTAAATTGCATGTCCCTCTCCGTATTATAGATATCACTTCTTCTGCTCTCTGCCGTGCAAGCATCCTTTGCCCTGGCCTTCTGGCTGGGCAGTATCAATCATTTTGACAAATTGTATGAGCTTGCGTAGCTGTTCACTCACTCACTTTTGCCAAGAGAAGGAAAGGCTCCTGACAAACATTCAGAGCATGAAGAATTATAGCTCTGGGGGTACAGCACGGGGTGGCGAGTGGCCAGCTGTCATGCACTCAGATGGTGTGTACCCCTTCCTCACATCCAGAGACAGAAGCCCAGGAGGAGCTTGCGTGTGGACACAGGAGGGAGGCGGTCCTTGCTGAGCCACAGTCTTATGCTCTGCAGTTCCATGTCGTTCAACTGTGGTTGACAATGTCATAAAATCCAGATGTAAACAATTCCTACATTTCAGATCAGGCATTGTTCTGAATAGTGACACCATCTTATCCCTTCACGCCCAGGATATAAGGAACATCCCTTTGTTCCACGGATCCATGCTGTGGATGGTTCCCCACTCTTCTGTCACCAAGGAGCCATCTCAGTAATCAGCCTTACTCTCACGGTCTCCACACTGTCCAAGTGACTCTTATTTTACTTACTGATGACCCCAAAGCAGGCACAAGAGTTGTGATGCCGGCAATTTCAGCTGCTGCAGAAATGTCATGAAATACTTTACATGTAAAGCTGAAAGTTCTCCGGTTTCTCAGGAAAGAAAAACACAATTTGCTGAGTTTGCTGAGGTCTATGCTAAGAATGAATCATTCACCCATGAAACTGTGGGAGGAAAAAAGAAATTCATGTTAGTTTTACTGTAGCATGCACAACTACAAAAGTTATCAGAGAACTTCTGTAATGATATATTGTTAACATTGCTCTAGTCTGTGACTAGTTATGGTTAACGTTTCGTAACTGGACGTGGATGAACAGGAAAATGGGGCTTGGTACCATCTGCATATTCATCCATCCTCGGGGGGGGGTGTCTCGGGATTTTTTTTTTTCCACAGTAAAGGTACAACTGTCACATTTACTGCATGAGTTTGGTGCATCTACAAACCAGCATTCTCTAGAGATGTTAAACATTTGCCGCTGTTGCCTATCCTAGAGCTAGCCAACCACAGCGTGGGGGCTGGTACAGCTCCTTCCAGTCAAGAGAAGAAATAGCTTCAGAAGGTACCTGGCCCCATTTCCACAGGTACAGTTGGCCCCAGCAGGCTCGCTATGTGGCTTCCTACTACTTTCTTTCTTTCTTTCTTTCTTTCTTTCTTTCTTTCTTTCTTTCTTTCTTTCTTTCTTTCTTTCTTTCTTTCTTTCTTTCTTTCTTTTTTTTTGCAATGTGAGGACTGGTCTCCTCATTTGCAGATTAAAAAAAAATAATAACATTCAGGGAGAAAGATCTAACTTAAAGCTCATGTGGTGTGGGCCCTGCCTGTTCTCTGAGCTCCTCTCCACTAGCACTCCTTCTCCCTGAGCGCCCACCCCTCCGCTGGGCACGCAGCCCTCTTCTGCCACCCTTCACGTCAGTTCCTTGTTCCTTTCCCATCTCCATGGAGAGGAGCGCCGGCTGCAAACCAGAAAATATCCCAAGGTAGCACGGCGGCTCTGTCGTCCCAAGCCTGGCTTCCTCCAGGCAGCACGTCCTCCAGGGAGTAGATGGCAGCGTCCACAGCCCAGGCCTCCGCTCTGAAGGAGGGGCACCTGCAGCGCGGGCATCTTCCTGAGGACGAGGGCGCTTCTTTCTCAGTAGCTCCCCAAGGGCACCTTCTCCCAGCCAGGCTGCAGTGGCTGCGGGCTGAGGCGCCGCATCCAAATGGCTGAGTCTTCTTCCTGCCAAAATGTGGGATTTTGTCCCGAACAGCCAGGGCTGCCCTGGTGCTGGGCCTGGGCCAGCATCTCCTTAGGCATCTGGGACTATAGGAGACGGGAGTGGCTGGAAGACCAGGGCCTGTTCGCAGGGAGGGAACACGACTCACGCCCGGTGCGCCTGCGTCTTCTCTCCCTGTCACTGAGTCTATTTCTGGGCAGCGTGAACCAAATGTCTGCTTCGGTGTGACTCAGACCTTCTATTGGTTGAGCCCTATAGGTTCCTGGGTCACTTGTCAGGGTTTTGGAAACCACTTGGAGGCCTAGAGGAGGCAGACCGGCCCTGTCCCATGCCCAATGGCCCGTGGTGCTCATCGCCAGGAGAAAGACGTTCTAGCCACAAAGCTACAGAATCGATGAACAGCACAGAAGCGGAAGGGAGAGAAAGTGTCGCTTCTGGACCAATGCTGCTCAGCCTCCTCCTTCCCCTCCTGAAATCCTGAGAAGCTGAGACCAGGTGACCACACGGTCAAGCTGAGCCTGGGCATTTGATCAAGGCTCCGTCTCAAAATAGAGGGTAAAGAGGGCTGGAAATAAAGTTCAGAGTGAACGTTCTGGGTTCAGTCTCAAGTAGCACAGAAACAAAAATAGCTTCCGACCTCGCAGCCAGCTCTGGAGTATCCCTTGGGCTCATCCTTTCCTCTGCTGTGCTCACGACTCCCAGCCCTCTGGTTTCATCCAGCCAAGTCCCCTCCTGGCCAGGCTCAGTGGCTCAGCCCTGGCGACTCTGTAAGGGACAGTTTTTGTCCTCCGCCTTATGTCTGAGCTGAGTAGGAGGCTGACGCCTGGTCCCACAAAGCTGGAGAAGAGATAGCAAGAAATCTCCATTCGGGCTTCACTTGTAATATGTTGTGATTGTTTTGTGGGGTTTCCCTCAAAATATCTTTTTCAGAAAACAACACATATAGCACCTTTGTGATTAAATAAATAATATGCTTTGCAGAATACCTCGTGAAATTTACACCAGAGTTTGCAATATAATTCAGTGCACTCAGGGCTAGGCTAGAGTCTGCCGGCCAGAGGGAGCCCCCTCTTGTGTGCCAAACAACCTCGCCCGAAACAGGGTTGGGAATATTGGTAAAAAAGGGTGTGTTCATGCTGGGTCTTCCAGGAGGAATAGGAGTTTTCACTGGTGAACCAGTGACAGGAAAAGTAGCAGGGCCTCCCAGCCCCAGTGAGTAACTGACTTAGGTAGGACTAGGATCTTCGCCAGAGATCATGCCCCACCCGACACCCCATCTCCTCTCTCCTCCTGGAATAAGTCTCCTTTTTTTGTTTTGTTTTGTTTTTTTTTGTTTTTCTTTGTGGTACGGGGATCGAACTCGGGCCCTTGTGCTTTCAAAATAGTCACAGTACCCCTCGAGCTAAATCCCCGGCTCGAGTATCCATTTCTTAATCATGCTGGATCACACTCACTGCCCGCCAGGCCCTGGAGAGCAAACTCATTAGAGCAAAACTCACAACACTGCCTCTGTGTGCTCCGTGTCCACAGGGGGCCTGTACCTCCCAGACTTCCCCATCATCACATACTGGGCCACAAATAATGTGGTGTGCTGCGTGTTCTTTTACAAGTTTCCTGTTACTTCCTATCAAAAGGAAGCAGGTTGCAGGGAAACAAGTATGCAGCGATCCCGTTCTTCCAGATTTCCCTTCCCTGTCACAAGAGAAATACAATATTACAAAGGCCTCCCTGTGCAGATATTCTGAAGGGTAGTGATTTCATTTGTGTAGTATAGTATGTATTTCCCAAAGTGGGTTACTGGGTCAAAATTCAATGCATTTTTAATTTCCTTAGCACAGGTTGCTTGTTGAAATGGCTATAATAATTTATAATGCCATCAGTCATATAGGAAAAGTCCTTTTGCTCTAATCACTTGCTGGCCATGAATTTCTTAGATCCTATTAATTTCTGTCAATCAGACGGCCAGGACTTACAGCTCACGGGTGATATTTCCATTGTCTTGCTCTGGTGAGGCTGACCAGGTGTCTCTCTCTTTCACTGCTCAGGTGGCAGCTGGGGAAGTCACCTGTTGCCACAAAGGCAGGAAGCACCTGTAAGTCAGGGACTCTGCACCCCCAGCATGTGCTTCTGCTCCCAACCATGTCTGTGCCAGATGGCACCAGCCACCCGTAGCTCCTGATGCTTTTCCCACAACAGGCAGTCTTGGAATTCTTAAAATACCGCACAAGGGAATGGTCCAGTCCTGGTGGACCCGTGTAATTTTGCCAGTGTGCCGTGAGAGAACCAGCCCCTACCCTCAGTGGGCTTAGCCCTGCTTATGACAAGAAATGTGCTTGACCCCACGACCACAATGCACAGCCTCACACATACCGAGCCACAGCCAGAAATGACCGGAAGCCATACTTACCCTTACTAGGTACCACACTGTCCTTTATCAGTATTACTCATCACTTACCATCCCATTACAATAGATTACTAGATGACACTTTGCTATATTGATTTCACAAGCGAATAACAATTTCCAGTTTGAAAAGCATTGACAAATACACAAAGAGAAGTAACACACAAAAAAACATTAGTTTATTTTGGATGCTCTTACTGTGCTTACTCTGTGCCAGGTCCCATTCTAAGTAGGATGGGCTGTGGAAAAACATCATCCTCACAGGAAGATGGTGAGTTAGGGCATGATTGTCACTCTGCCTTGAAAGAGAGAAACTGAGGAGCACATAGAAGTTACCAGCCAAGGTGACAGAGTAGTAAGAGGCACAGGGTCTGACCCTGGCTCTTTGCTACTTATTTTCATAGAACAAAATAAGACCAGAAAACAGTCCACTAAGTTCAAATCTCAAATGGTTATACCTACTGCACCACGCAGGGTCCTGAAGCAGTGAAGCTGAAATTGGGAGGATGTGCAGCACCCCTCAAGAGTAAAACAAAAGAGAATACTGTTGAGTAAAACAAAAGAGAATACTGACTTCCGGCCTTAGACACCACCTGCCTGAGTCTTACCTGAGCACGAGTGATGAGCCGGACACCGGAAGGTGGAAGACGAAGAATGGAAGCCAGAGGAAGCTGCTTCCAGACCTGCTCCCAACCCCCACACTCCCATCCACTCTGTAAGAGTCTCTTGCTGCCTCCTGGGTTCTAGACGCACACACATGCACACACACACACACACCTCTTCACCTGCTTCAACTCTGTACAGTCATGTCAGAGTACACTACAGAAGTGAATTATTATTATTATTTTTTTGCTTTTTGAGACAGGGTTTCGCTTTGTAGTTCAGGCTGGCCCTGAGCTCGCTATGGTGCCCAGGCAAGCTGCCACGAACTCAGCAATTCTCCTGTCTCTGCCTCCCGAGTGCTGGGATTACAGGCGTGAGCCACCACGTCCGGCATTGTGGTATGTGGTGTTGATTGTTGGTGGGCGTGTCTCCACACCCAGCATTATATGTGGTTACTGGGGATTGAACTCAGGACCTTGTGCTTGCGAGGCAGGCGCCGGAACCACCGAGCTAACCCTCCGGCCCCAGAAGTGAATTATTTACATTGTTTATTGATTGTTTCTTTAAAGTTTAATCTTAATCGCTTCAAAAATAATCAGAGCCTGTCATTTTCTATAAGGGAAACTTTTAGTTACAAATTTAATCCTCTACAATGATACAGAACAATCTCAATTTCTATTTTTCTCAGATGTCAAGATTTTTGTCTATTTGTCTCATTTGTCATTTTCTCTTCTTGTCTCTCCCAGTACTGGAGATAGATCCCGGGGCCTTTGCTTTTCAGTTCTTTTATATTCTAGGTCTCAGCCTTTTGTCAGAGGAACAGCTGGAAAAATGTTTTCCCACTCAGTTGGCTGTCTCTTTTCTCCACTGGTGATTTCATTGTTGTTGTGCAAAATGTTTTTTAATAGCATGAGATCCCGGTTGTTGATTCTTTGTAATACTTCCTGTATGGTCAGGGTTTTGTTCATAAACTCTTTATGCACGCCTGTGTCTTCAAGAATTCTACCTATTCTCTCTCCTGGAAGATTTAGTAGTTCTGTTTTAATATTTGGATCTTTGATCCATTTTGATGTTTATTTAGTGTGTGGTGAGAGACATGGGTCTAATTTTAGTGTTCACCATGTGGAAATCTAGTTTTTCCAGCACCATTTTTTTAAATTGAATTCTTTATTGGTATAATTTATACACATCTCAAAATCACATATAACATTGGGAAATTTGTACCAGTATATGCCACAAGTTAATTCTCATTTTTACCCATATCCCTACCCACTCCCCCCTCCTCCCCCCTTTATACATGCTCTTTTATTTTCTTTCTGTATCATATTTATTCCTTCCCCTCATCACATTCC
>PVIC010051030.1:0-12607 GCA_004025085.1 Thryonomys swinderianus
TTTTTTTTTTTTTTTTTTTTTTTTTTTTTTTTTTTTTTTTTTTTTTTTTTCCAAGATGTTCTTTAGAATGTTTTGGAGTGCAGGTTTCATATTTGTGATTTTTTTCAGGTGTTCTTTATCCTGGAAGTATTTTATTTCGCCATCTATTCTGAAAGATAGTTTTGCAGATACAACCATCTAGGTTGGAGGTTGTTTTCCTGCAATGCTTGAAATACTTCTTTCCATGCTTTCCTTGCATTGAGTGTTTGTGTTGAAAAGTCTGCTATGATCCTAATGGGCTTCCCTTTGTAGGTGATTTTCTTCCTTTCTCTCACAGCTTTCATTATTTCATTCTTTTGTTGTGCATCTGGAACCTTGATAATTATGTGCCTAGGTGTAGCTATTTTTATGTCATGGAATTTTGGAGTCTGATTGGCCTCATTTATCTGTGTGTCTATTTCTTTTCCTGTGAAGTTTTCTGTTGTTATCTCTGACAATAGCTTTTGTGTGTCTTTTACACTGTCTCCTGCTTCCTCAGTTACTCCAATCAGTCTTATTTTTCTTTGAGTCATCTAGAAGCTGTTGGATTGATTTCTTATGGTCCCTTGCTCTTTTCCATAGATTATATCTTTCCTGCTCATTGGCTGCTATGCTGTCCTCTAGGTCTGAGATTCAGGTCTCTGCTTCATTCATCCTACTTTGCAAGCTTTCATTCTCCATCATTCCCTGGAGCTCTCTGCTTGAAGCTGTTTAAATGGTTCCATTTAAACTGCTATCTTGGATTCTATCATCTCGCAGATCTCTTCTTTAATGTCTTTCACTATGGACAGTATCTCTGTTTTGATCTCAGAGATGAGTTGTGATTTCCATTTTAGTAGATCTGCTTTAGTTACCATCTCAAAGAGTTCTGGTATTTGAGTTTCAGTTTTCTCTATTTCCCTTTTCTCTGAATTTCCCTGTGGTGGTGATCTTTGTGTTTGCTTTTTTGTATATTTTCTCATTTATACTCTTGTTGTTACTAATGCTATTTGTTTAATTCCTTGGCTGATGACATGGCAGTGTTTGTTGCAGGTCTCTTTCTTTCTATTATCTGGGGCCTTTTGGAAATGGCACCTTCCTGGGTTTTCCTCCTTGAATCTGTAATGACCCTTGAGAGTCTCAGTTCTGACACATCATGGGAGGTATTTGAACAGAACAGTCACATCATGTTTGTTAGCATAATGCAATCAGTGCCAATATCAGTGTTAAACACAGTAAATAAAATGAAAAGTTTTGTTAATTTCTATTCTGAAGACTTTGAGCTGATGTGTTACTTCTACGTCCTTATGCCAAAATTTAGAATTAATCAGTAATGTGTATACATTGGGTAGATCATAAATGTGCCCCCAGAACCCTTTGGAAATAAAAGGTCACTGGGGAATCTGCGAGGTAGGGAGACAGAAGGAGAATGAAATAGGCTTAGATTTATAAACATCACCTAGACTTGAGAGCCTTGTATATGCCTTCAGGTAACTGAGGATAAAAGGGCATATATAAAACAGTGCCAGCTGTGTGCTGTAAGACCGCTGGAGACTTTACGCACCTTCTTATAATAGTACAGGAGAAGAGATAAGGCAGCCTAAGAGTCTTTTACTTCTGGGTGTTGGTTCTGGCCAGAAGATAGGAGATGATGTGGAGACAAGAGGTGAATAGAGGGATCTAGGAGTAGATGGCAGAACAGAAGCAAGATTCCCTTGTTTTTTATCTTGCCTGGTCTCTCAGCACAGCTCCAGTGTGGAGGGATGCAGGAAATGGCTCCAGGCTCGTCTTGGGCCTGTGTCGTCACAACGCAGCTCCGGGGTGGGGGCCAGCTGGCAGACTGTAGTCCTCTGAGCTGGTAATGGCGCCTGAGGTCTGCGACCCGAGTCCTTTAGATGCAGCTCTGGGTGGGGTGGGGACTGGCTGGTGGGCCGACATCCTCCATGCTGGTAATGGCACCCAAGGTCTGCGACCTAAGTCCTATAGATGCAGCTCCAGGTCAAGACTCCAATTTTTTTTTTTTTTGAGACAGGGTCTCCCTTTGTAGTTCAGGCTGGCTCTGAGCTCACTGTGTCGCCCAGGGAAGCTTCAAACTCAGCAATCCTCCTGTCTCTGCCTACCGAGTGCTGGGATTACAGGCATGAGCCACCACGCCTGGCACTGTGGTATGTGGTATTGATGGCTGGTGGGCATAAGTCTCCATGCCCAGCATTGTATGTGGTTACTGGGGATTGAACTCAGGACCTTGCGCTTGCAAGACAGGCACTGGAACAATTGAGCTAACCCTCTGGCCCAAGACTCCAAGTTTTTAAGAAGGGGTTTTTAAAGTAGCCACTTGAGTTGCACAGTACTCAGAGGTGAGGTTGATGGAAAGAAGCGGCCTGCTGAGCTACAGGGAGGAGGAATTCCACATGAAAGTGGGGGGCACTCACCCAAGAGGCAAAGGACTGCTGGAGGGCTCCAGATTTGGGCACCAGTTGCTGTCATGGGGTTGCACATGGGAGAATGAGGTGCAGTCACAAAAGCACACCGGACTCTCATATCCTGCTTTTTAAAAAACTTTTTATTTTTGTTTTATTTTTCTTTATTGGTACATTTATATACACATCATGATCACACTCAACATTGAAAATTTGTACCAGTATATGTCACAACTTAATTCTCATTTTTCCCATTCCTCCACCTACCCTAATCCCTCCTCCCCTATATGCATATGCTTTGTTTCCTTTTTTTAACATCATATTTTTCTTTCCCCTCATTACCCCTACCCTTTTCATTTTGAATAATTTCTATTTCACAGTATCTACCATAAATTCTAGAACTCATTTACATCTTCATTTTCTCATTTCACTTATGAGTATGTCCTCAAGATATAACTGTTTGAGTATAAATGACTCAAACTTATCATTCTTTATGGCAGAAAAATACTCCATTTTATTTTTAAAATCCACATCTTCTTTATTCAGTCTCCAGTTGATTGGGGTTGTTTCCAAGATTTAACTATCACACACCGAACTACTATGAACATGGGTGCACATATGCCACTGTGATATGAATCTTTTCTTTCATGTATATTCCTAGCAGGAAAAGAGCAGGGTCAAATGGGATCTCTAATCCTGACTTTTTGAGCAATCTCCATACTTAACTCCACAGTAATTGCATAAGTCTACATTCCCACCAACAGTGAAGAAGGGTTACTTCCTCCTCTCAGCCTCACCAGGATTTGTGGCTGGTTAATTTCACAAAGTACCCATTCTTTGTGGAGTGAGATGAAATCTCAGTGTTGTTTTCATCTGCATCTCTCAAATAACCAGTGATGTTGTGCATTCCTTCATATGCTTCTTGGCTGCTTTTACTTCTTCTTAAAAGTGTTTGTTCTTTTCAAATGCCCATTTTTTAATTGGGTCTTTATTGAGAGGGCCCTTTTTAAAGCTCTTTATGTATTCTAGATAGTAGTCCTTTGTATAAGAAACAGCTGGTAAATGTTTTTCTCATATTGTTGGTTATCTTTTAGCTCTGCTGGTGGTTTCCTTTGCTGTGTAGAAGCTTTTTAATAAGATGTGATCCCATTTGTTGATTCTTTCTGCTAGCTTTCATGCTATAGAGGTTTTGTTCATAAAGTCTTTTCCTAAGCCAGTGTTCCAAGAGTTCTACCTAACCTGTTTTGGAGCAGGTTTAGTGTCACTAAACCTGCTTAGTTGTCACTAAGTGCCAACACTATGATTAAACCTGAGTAATGAGGTTTTTAGTTTAGAATCAACAACTCATTGAACTTGTTATGTCATTGAGAGAGCTCTATGTGCACATTGCTGTAGGTATGCTTTGGGTTTGCCAACAATGCCCTTTAGTATTATGGCCTTGCCCTGTCTATCAACCTGTGAGCACTATCATGTCCCTGGCATCAAAATGACATGTCAAAATAGAACAAACTCTTTGGAAAGTGATAGGATGGTTTGTATTCCAGGCTCCACTGATTATTTGTGAAGTTATGTCATCTTGGGAAGGAACTTCTTCACCCTCTGCTTCCTTATCTGTAAAGTCATAATATGGGCTCTGAAAAAGTTATTAGGTTTGGAAATGAAAGATAAAGATACAGTGCATACCTCATTACATATAAGAGGAAGCAAAATTTTAAGGTAGTCTAATGTACTCAAAAGAACTTTCTAAAACAGAAATATCTATGTTTCATACACAAAAAGACAAAATCATTTGGGTTTTTTTCTTTATTGAATTTATTGGTATATTTTGGGTATACATTATGGTCACATTCATCAGTGAAAATTTGTACTTATACATGATATATCTTGATTCATATTTTTCCCATTTTCCTGCTCTCCCTACAACCCCCAGCCCCATATACATAAATTTTGTTTCCATGTTTTTGTTTTTACCTTCAAATTTTTTATTTCCCTTCTTTGCTTTTCCCTGCTTTATCCCATTACCCCTTTCCCTTTGAAGGTTTTCTTACTACTTCACAATATATGTCATACATTCTGGACCTCATTTACAACTTCAGTTTTTCATAATAGAGAAATGATACAGTATTTACACATCTGGGTTCTATTTATTTCTCTGAGTATGCCCTCAAGGTGCATTGGTTTAGGTATAAATGTCTCATTATTATTATTTATGGCTGAGTTATACTCCATTTTATTTTTTAAAAATCCACATCATCTTTACCCAGTCTTTGGTTGATGGGCATTTAGGCTGTTTCCAAGCATTAGCTATTACAAATTGAGCTACTACAAACACAGGTGCACATGGGGCACTGTGGTATGATGCTTTTCTTTCATGTATAATATATTCAGCAGAGAAATAGCAGGGTCAAATGGAACCTCTATTCCTAGTTTTTAAAGGAATCTCCACACTGATTTCCAGTGGTTACACCAGGCTGTATTCCTACCAGTTATATAGAAGGGTTCTTTTCTTCTCACAACCCCATAACATATTGCTATTCTTTTCTTGATAGTAGCCATTCTTTCTGGAGTGAGGTGAAATCTCAGTGTTGTTTTTAATCTGCATCTCTTGAATATCCAATGATACTAAATATTTTTTCATACATTTCTTTGCTGCTTTTACTTCTTCATCTGAAAAATTTCTGTTCATTTCAGATGCCCATTTCTTTCATTTATTGAGTATATTGGTATATTTTAAGTATGCATCATGGTCACGTTCAAAATTGAGAGATTTTACGTGTACATGATATAACTGAATTCTCATTTTTTTCCCATTCCTTTGCCCTCCCTACAACCAGATGCCCACTTTAGAATTGAGTCTTTAAATTGGGGGAGGGAAGGTGATTCTTTTAAATTCTTTCTATATTCTAGATAGTAGTCTTTGTCTGAGGATAGTTGGTAAAACTTTTTCTGAAATTATAGGTTATCTTTTCACTCTCTTGCTAGTCTCTCTTGCTGTACAGAAGCTTTGTAGTAAGATGAGATCCCAGTTGTTGATTCTTCTGCTAGTTTCTTCTGCTGCTGAGGTTTTGTTCATAAAATCTTTCCCTATGCCAGTGTCTCCAAGAATTCTACCTAACCTGTTTTCCAGCAGGTTTAG
Source organism: Thryonomys swinderianus (assembly GCA_004025085.1). Taxonomy (NCBI): domain Eukaryota; kingdom Metazoa; phylum Chordata; class Mammalia; order Rodentia; family Thryonomyidae; genus Thryonomys; species Thryonomys swinderianus. Next base: position 5,554 of record PVIC010051030.1, read on the forward strand.
TGTTTCTGTTTTTAATATTTAGCTCTCTAATCCACTTTGCTTTAGGTTTAGTGCATGGCAAAAGACAAAAATGTAGTTTTAATCTTTGGCAGATTGAAACCCAGTTTTTCTAGTACCATCTATTAAAGAGGCTATCTCCTCTATTGAGGGTGTTTGCTCCTTTGTCAATCCCTGGTATGTCTGGAGTTGTTTCTGTATCTTCTAGTCTGTTCTACTGATCCTTGGTGGGTTTGTTTCTTTGCAAATACCATGCTATTTTTATCACAGTGACTTTGTAGCATAGTTTCAGATTGGGGATTGTGATATCCACTGCCATACCTTTGTTACTTAGACATTGCTTTTGCGATTCTAGGTCTCTTCTGGTTCCAGATGAATTTTTGGATTATTTTCTCTAGTTCTGTGAAATATACTGGTGGGATTTCAATCAAGATTACATTATAGGGCTGAATAGAGACAGACCAAACAAGTGACACACAGGGAGCTCATGGGATACCTAGGCAACAAAGGAGGCCCACACCATTACTGGTGTGCCTGTCTGCTTCCACCCAGATGAAGCCAAAGGCCAGTGAAGACAGACTGGGTAAGTAAAACATGGTGGAAGTAGTACAGTGAGTCTGCAAAAAGGAAGCTGGGTACCAATGACCAATCATTGGGCCTGCAACTCTTCTAAATCCAGGGTGAGTCCAGAAGGTCTTGGAATCTTCCTTTCATATTGGGACAAACTAGATATACCTTTTACATGGAAAAGAACCTCCAAAGACACAACCTGATATTCTTTGGGCATTAAATAATAAGTCTGGCTGTAGCACTAGAACCCGTACAGAGGCCTTCAGTTAGTTCCTTCACACAGTCCACCACATCGAGGAAATTACTCACTAGAAAAGTAAGGGAATGCTATTGACTGCAGTTATTGGTCAATTGGTGGAGTCAGATTCATCCACAAGAGCCTGGACACTTGCAAAGTTGAAACCTGTAGGGGGTCATTAAGCTCAAATTAGGCATTATATTCAGAAACTAGATAAGGGATGACAGATTTCTCCTTTTGACTAATGTGCTTAGCTTGGTATATTATTGTTGCTGATTTTGATGCTGTTATTACTTTTTTTTAATTTCTTCACTCTGAGGTAACTTTTTTTTTTTTTTTCATTTTTCTGCTTTGCTGGTACTAAACCTGTCCAACTCTCTGGGTTTCTGTCTTCTTCATTGCCTTCATTTATATAGAAAAGGAAAAATAGTTTCTGGTTTGTCTTCTACTGCTAGGTCCCCCTATTTTCCTCTTGTTTCCACACCCTCTTCTATCTTCTAGATGGAACCAATATCCAGAAGTAAATGGTTCTCAGTTTGCCCTAATTCCTCATCTTTATTATTATAAGAAGGTGTACAGGCTGGAGATTTAGCTCAGTGGTTCCAGTGCCTGCCTCACAAGCACAAGGTCCTGAGTTTGATCCTGGTAACCACATACAATGCTGGGCGTGGTGACTCACACCCACCAGCCATCAATACCACATACCACAGGGCTGGGTGTAATGGCTCATGCCTGTCATCCCAGCACTCGGGAGGCAGAGGCAGGAGGGTTGCTGAGTTCGAGGCCTGCCTGGGTTCCATAGTGAGCTGAGGGCCAGCAAGAACTACAAAGTGAGACCCTGTCTCAAAAAAAAAAAAAAGGTGTACAATGTCTCCAGTGGTACTGTGATTCTCAGTCAGTACTGTGTTATATAGGTCCCTTTATCCTCTGTTATCCTGTAACATATGTGAAGTTCCTGTTTGCAGATAAAATAGATTTCAAATCAAAACTGATGAAGAGAGACAAAGAAGGTCACTATGTGCTGGTCAAGAAACAATCCAGGAGAAAGAAATAACAATCATAATATTTATGCACCAAACTCTAATGTACCCAACTATATAAATCAAACATTAATGAACATGAAAAGCCAGATAACCACTAATACAATAGTAGCAGGGGACTTTAATACTCCACTGTCACAAATGGACAGATCAACTGGACAAAGAATCAATAAGGAAATACTTGAGCTAAACCAAATTTTTGAACAAATGGACTCAATAGATACCTACAGAGTATTTCACCCTACAAAGTCAGAATATACATTCTTCTTAGCTGCTCATGGATCATTCTCTAAAATAAATCACATTCTAGTTCATAGAACAGGATTAAGTAAATGCAAAGGAATTGAAGTGATCCCCTGCATACTCTCAGACCCTGGTGCCTTGAAACTGGAGCTGAATGGCAAAAGAAATTCTGAGATCCTTAAAAACACGTGGAAGTAAGGAATAAATATGATACAGAAAGAAAATAAAAGAGCATGTATAAAGGGGGTGAGGAGGTGTGGGTGGGTAGGGATATGGGTAAAAATGAGAATTAACTGGTGACATATATTGGTACAAATTCCCCAATGTTATACATGATTTTGAGATGTATATAAATTATACCAATAAAGAATTCAATTTTTAAAAACACGTGGAAGTTGAACAATACTCTCTTGTTTAACCAGTGTGCCACAGAAGAAATTAAACAGTTTCTACAATTAAATCGTTAACCCCAGTACAACATGCAGAAATTTATGGGACAAAATGAAAGCAATTCTATGAGGGAAATTCATAGCGGTGAATGCCTATACGTGAAAGATAGAGCAAACTGAAATAAACAATCTAATGATGAACCTCAAACTATTAGAAAAAGAAGAGAAAGACAAACCTAAAGCTCATACAAGGGAGGAAATGATAAGGATCAGAACTATTCCCCTAATATACTCTGAGGAATTAAAAGAATCATATTGTAAAGACCTATGTGCAGCCATGTTCATAGCAGCTCAGTTTATGATAGCACAATCTTGGAAACAACCCAGATGCCCATCACCTGGAGACTGGATAAGGAAGATGTGGGGGTTTTCTAAAAAAATAAATGGAATGTTACTCTGCCATAAAGAATAAGTTTCATTCATGTGCACATGGAAACCCCTTGAGGGCACACTAATAAGTAAAATAAAGAGGTCACAGATTTGTAAATACTGTACTTTTCTCTGGTATGAGAACCTTTAGATGTAAATGCGTTATAGAATGTATGATAGATTTTGTGAAATAGGAAGTATTCAAAAGGAATATGTTAGGGGAAAGTAATCAGCAGAAAAAAATATTTGAAAAGAAAAAGAAAGCACATGTATATAGGGGTTGGGGGGTTGTGGAGTTGGTAGGAACATGGGTAAAAATAAGAACTTGTGTCATATACTGGTACAGATTCCCCAATTATGAGTGTGATTGTGAGCTGTATATAAAATGTACCAATAAACAATTCAATTTTTTAAAAATGTATCTGGACAGATGAACATGATAGTTCCATTAAAAAAATTGGGGCACCAGAGGTTTAGCTCAGTGGTTCCAGTACCTGCCCTGCAAGTGCAAGATTCCTGGTTCAATCCCGGTAACCACATACAACAGTGCTGGGCATGGTGAGTCATACCCACTAGCAATCAGTAGCATATACCACAGTGCTGGGCATGGTGACTCAGGTCTGTAATCCCAGCACCCGGGAGGCAGAGGCAGGGGGATTGCTGAGTATGAGGCTTACCTGGGCTATATAGTGGTCTCAGGGCCAGCCTGAACCACAAAGGGAGACCCTGTCACCAAAAAAAAAAAAAAAAAAAAAAAAAAAAAAAAAAAAAAAAAAAAAAAAAAAAAAAAGACATAGACTGAGAAATTGACATGTAATTTTGTCATGGGCTAGAATTTGAAAGAACAGTAGAAACTTAATACAGGAGATAGACATAAGGAGTGGTTTAGAAAGTTACTTAAATACTACATTTGATGACAAGACAGAGAATTTAGTTTGTTATGGTTGAACCTAAATGTACCCACAAAGCTTCATGTAATCATAGGTCAAAGTTTCTAAGGTGGTTGGATTAGGCTGTGCAAATATAGATTAAGGTTATGATGCTGGAATTCAAGGTGCCTCACCATGGATGTGAGTTGCACCATGTAAAAGACAGTAGCCTGAGAGATACAATAAAAGAGACAAAAAGAAGGCAGGCTTGCTCTTTCTGCTGCAATATTTGCTTGTTGCTTGCTTCCTTCTGCCTGTCCTGCCTTGCCCGTCCTGCCTTGCAGTCCTGCCTAGACTGCTTTCCTCTGTGATGCCCCTCTGCCTTGCCACCCTGTCTTAAGGCCAACTATGGAGTGAAACTTCTACAAACCTTTCTAAAGCATTCCTCTTTTAACTTCGGGTGTTGGTTAGTTTGTCTCAGCAAGAAGAAAAGTAACTAAGATTGATTTTATCTGCAAATTCTAAGAAGGTAAAGAGGAAGTAGTTGTTGGTTTCTTGTTTTCTTTATTAACATGAGATAGAACCTTGTAGCTTTGTATTTGAGAATCTAACTTTGGTGGACAGTTATATCTAATTAATTGTAGTAGGTGCTTAAAGGCCATTTCAAAAGTTATTACCACTCTGAAGATTAATGACCTAGTCCTAGAAACAAAATTGAGGAGAAATGATTAGATTTAATTTTTATTGTTGGACCAAAACAGGTCAGATGTAAGGATTTGTTGTGAGATGGAGAATTTAATGGGGCATCTATGTATCTAGTCTTAAAGGCATGGTAGATGATGACCTGATTAATTGATTTGAAAAGTAACATTATTTCTTGGTGAACAAATGTTTTCTCTACTATTTAAGCAAAACTCAACCCCAGTATGTAAGAACCATTCATATGGTGCCCTAAAATAAAAAAAATAAGGTAGTCAATCCAGGACTTAAAGCATAATTTACTGGGGTCTTATGGACAGAAGTATGCTTTGAGTGGCAGCAAGGTAGGTGGATTCCTGAGTTCCAAGACAGTAAAAGGGATTTGTATATTAGAGTAGGCAAACTTGAGCTGCAGCCAACTGGAATATACTTAGCCTTTCTTAAAAACTATGTTCAGTGTTCACGCCTGTAGTCCCAGCACTTGGGAGGCAGGCAAATTGCTGAGTTAGAGGCTTGCCAGGGCTACACAGTGAACTCAGGGCCAGCCTAAACTACAAATGAAAACCCTGACTCAAAGCAAACATACAACAAAGAAAACAGTTATGTTCAGTGTCAGTTAAGAAACATTCTGGGCATCACTGGCCAGGATGCCATGCTCAGGTCTCTTAGTGACTTGGTCCTGTTGTCTTGGAATTGGACCAGTATCACCTGGCAAGTAAAAATGGCTATCATGACCAAGGTAGCTGTGGTTACTTCAAGCTGGATCCCTCCCTATATGTTTGTTTATAAAAGTAGAAAATAAAATGATATAGCTAATATTTTTTTATGTGGGCCCAAGCATTTTGCTCCAAGGTATAAGCCATCACATGTGGAAGAGGCCAGTAGCTGCTTCTGAAAATTCATCTCACTTCTGGGGACATAGGTAGACTACATTCTCTACCTTTCTTTACAGTAAGGTATGGCCTGGGGCTGAGTTCCAGCCATTGGAATGTGAACAAGAATGTTGATCACTGACTTCAGCTTTGCTCTATACCCATCCTGAGACACTCCCTTGGTATTTCCTCCTCTAACTGGTAGAAATTGAGACGACCTCTGGGGCACAAATAGAAGGTGACAGAACCTCCAGTAGTCTGGATTCCTAAGTGACTATGGAGATGAGGGTTTTATTTGCCTAATACATGAGCGAAAAATGAACACCAATTGGGATCTAGTTTTCATAAGAGATTGTTCTATGCTAATTATTAGAGCAAATTGTCCCATTTATTTGTTAACTGAATGAATATTTATGGATCACTAATTATGCTCCTGGTACTACATTAGGTACTGAAAGTTCTGTGGGGGCACATTATTTGGCCCCATAGAACTTGTAGCCGAGGGATAGCACTTTCTGCTTAGACTATCTCAATATACAATTTTATTACATAAAAATAAAACTGGTTTTAAAATTGCCCTTCATACAATTTTTTAAAATATATGGTGCGGGTTGTCTTTTAGCAGTGCCAGTGACTTCTTTTGCTGTGCAGAAGCTTTTCAGTAGGATGAGATCCCACTTGTTGATTCTTTCTGCTAGTTCTTGTGCTATAGAGGTTTTATTCATAAAGTCTCTGCCTAAGCCAATGTCTCCAAGAGTTTTACCTAATCTGTTTTCCAGCAGGATTATTGTTTCTGTTTTAATGTTTAAGTCTCGTATCCATTGTGAGTTTAGTTTTGTACATGGTGAAAGAGATAGGTCTAGCTTTAGCTTTTGGCAGGTTAAAGCCCAGTTTTTCCAGCACCATTTGTTAAAGAGGCTGTCTTTCCTCCATTGAGGATGTTTAGGTCTATTATCTACAGTATATAAAGAACTTAAACAGATCAACCTCCCCAAATTTAAAGACCCAATTCAAAAATGGGCATCTGAAATGAACAGACACTTCTCAGAGGCAGAAGTCAAAGCAGCCAAGAAACATATGAAGAAATGTTCAACATCACTGGTCATTCGAGAGATGCAAATGAAAAAAACACTGAGATTTCATCTCACTCCACAAAGAATGGCCGCTATTACAAAATCAACCAACAATAAATGCTGGCATGGCTGTGGAGAGAAAGGAACCCTTTTCCACTGTTGGTGGGATTGCAGACTTGTGCAACCATTGTGGAGATCCGTATGGAGATTTCTCAGAAAACTAGGACTAGGGGTCTCATTTCCCATTTGACCTTGCTATCCCCCTGCTAGGAATATAACCAAAAGAATTTTTAAAAATCACATTGGAAAGACAGATGTACACCCTTGTTCATAGGGTCTCAGTTCGTGTTAGCTCAATCGTGGAAACAACCCAAATGCCCATCAACTGGAGACTGGATAAAAAAGATGTGTGTGTGTGTGTTTTTTTTAATAAAATGGAGTATTATTCTGCCATAAAGAATGACAAGATTGATTCATTTATGTGCAAATGGATACACATGGAGGACATGCTAATGAGTGAAATAAATAGAACACAGATAGGCAAATACTGGATCTTCTCTTTGATATGAGCAGCTATAAATGCAAATGAGCTCTAGAAAGTATGACAGTTTTTGTAGAATGGGAAATTTCCAAAG
>PVIC010051031.1:0-12612 GCA_004025085.1 Thryonomys swinderianus
AATGGCCCTGAAAATTCAAAAATGGGAAAAAATATTTTAAGTAATATTAAAACTATTTTCCCTTGTGAAACTGAACTTATTTTACTACATCTTAGATTTCCATAAAGATACTGTTCCCAGATGTTTGAATCATATACTGCAATTTTCAAACAAATAAAACACAACAAAGTATATTTTCTAAGGACTATACTTTTGACATAAAAAATTACCTAAGTTATTGTTTTCAATCTTGAGAAACTGGACCAAACAAAACTTCTTTCTGAAAGCCCAAAGAATTTAGCATGATCACGACTGTGATCATGGTGATGATGATGATGATGAAATAGAGAACTTGATAAACAAAAAGAAAACACACCACAGCTATGTGAGGTGTGATACCTGTGGACTAGGTTAGAATCTTAGGAAAAGAATAACAGCCTTTAAAAGTCCCCTTCCAGACGGTTGGGGACTTAGCTCAAGTGGTACCTCACCAACCTTGGATACACAACGTACCTGAGTTTGATCCTCAGTACCAGAGGGAAAAAAAAATGTCACCTTCCAGATTATAACAAACAACTAATGTTACACTACATAAAGTAAATGAATCCACCTTTTAATAAAGCATACTGCATTTTGTCACTGGGATTCTATGACTAACATTTAGGATTATTTATAATCTGTGATTCTTGATCATATTTGTTGTCCTTATTCAGTACGACATATTTAAATGGTCAAACATTAATTTGTTCTACTCTCAGATTTCACTCTTATCATATCTCTCCTGAGTATGTTTGCAATTAAATTGTCTCTGAGTGCTCTAAATAATCAAATATGTAGTACATATAGAAGAAAATAATTCACATTTATTTCTAGTATCTTACAGATGTAAATTAACGGTTTAAATTTCCATTACTAAAATACAGATACAAAATTGAACTATTAAGCTTTTTAAAAGTCACAAATAAAATCTTACTCTGTCTCTGTTTTATATTTAAAAAGATTTCATTTTAATTGTATTTATACTATGTTCATTTTTTTGATGAAAGATATCTAGTAATATCACATAGAAGTTCATGTAAGCACTTGTGGCATATATTTCATAAAACTTACAGTTTCTCAACTGTCTCTGTATTTATTTTGGTGTTTCTTAAATATATATAATAAAATACTGAAATAAATCTTTTAAATATAGTTAATTCCATAAAGAGTTAAGTACAATGGTTCAACAGCTATTTCCCTTCCTTATTTACTTATCTTTTACTTAAATGGTTCTTTTAATCCTAGGATATCATAGCTAACCTAATCTTTTATGGAATAAATGCTAGAACAAAAACTATATGGGAAAATATGGGTGTGAAGTTTTTGAGATATAGCATTAAAATTTTATTATTATGTGTTTGCTTGTTTTCTAAAGTATTTCTTTCTTTTTTATATTTTGTCTTAATTGGTGCATTGTATATACACTTCATGATCACATTCAATATTGGGAATTTGTACCAGTATAATTTAATTCTCATTTTTTCCTGTTCCCCTACCCACCACCCAACCCTCCGACCCCTGAACTGAAGCTTTATTCCCCTTTTTTAAAATGACCATCACATTTTTTCTTCACCCCTCATTACTCATTCCTCATTAGCTAAAACCTAAATCTTTTTGGATATAGGTGAATATTATAAAAAATGTCCACTTAGCCAGGCGTGGTGGCTCACACCTGTAATCCCAGCACTCGGGAGGTAGAGACAGGAGGATTGCTGAGTTTGAAGCTTGCCTAGGCTACATAGTGAGCTCAGAGCCAGTCTGAACTACAAAACGAGACCCTGCCTCAAAAAAAAAAAAGGCCACTTATAAATTTATGGATACTTTTTAAAAAGCAGTGGAAAGAACTCATGTAATAAAAAAATAAGGGAATAAGTCAAATATCAAGTAGTATAAATCAAAAGTAACTTCTATATAAAAGAAGGTAGGGAAATAATAACAATAGGACAACAAAAGAAACATCTTCCACCACTGAATAGTGAGTAAATGGAACAAAAACTCAAATCACTTCAGAAAAGAAATATAATGTTTCAAAGGAAATAGTTGAATGAATAATAAACACTAAGTATATACATTAAAGATTCTTTTGTTCAAAACTTTTCAAAGTAAGTAAAGGGAAACTATTGAATGGATCATTTTCAAATGTATTTTATTCAATATTGGACACAATACAGTGAGCAAAGCAATACATCCATAGCCATTCTGAAGGTCATCCCTTGTGGAGAAGGTGAAAGAGCATCTCAACCTGCGAATGACCAGCTTTCCTCAAACTCTTCAAATTACGCCCTAGATATCTGTTACGGACAATGATCTTGCAAAATAAAACAACTAATGCAACTGATATTTGAGAAAAGGTTCATTGAAATTTTAAACATCATGATAATGGCGTCATAATTTATGATACAAAGTGTTGAGAACACATAAAGTCTCAAATTTTAATGGCTATTTCAGAGTTGTCATAGCACCTTAGTTAATTTTACATTAAAACATAAATTATTACTTGCCAGTGGCATTTTTGAATGAATTTATTAGGTTCAAAAATCATGAATGTACAACTGGCAAAGCAGAAATGTGAAGCTCTCATTTTAAGACTCAGGAAATACAAGTTTCTTATAATTTAAGACAAATAATCTTAGGATACCAATAATTTTTATAGTTACCTCAGTCAATAAAAGTTTAATCAATGATAGAAATGTATAAATATCAGGGAGAAATATCAACATTTCAAAAATATTTGGATCTTTGCCATATTATGGGTATGAATTTTATAACTGGATATTTATATATCAGATAATCATTACAAATTTATAAAAATAAAACGTATATTCTCAGACAATAAAATAAAATTACTTTTTTACTTAATATACTCATTACTTTCCAATTAGTGCTCACATGAATTATTCTTTACTGGTAACAAAATGTACCTATTTCACAATTTAATTTTTTAATTGATAAAAAACAAATACATGTGACCTAATGTTCAAATGTGTTTACTTCAAATTAGATAAAATCAACATTTTATTTGTAACATAGTGGACTTTAGCTTAAAAAAAAAAACTAAACTATATCATCTCCAGAATTCACATCCCAGGAATGCATAGTAAGCATAGAAATCTCATAGTAATTGTTCCTTCCGCAAGTAGGAAAATGGGAGTCTGTTCAGTTAGACTTTTCATTTGAGGCACAGTATTCCTAATAACAGATTGTGGTCTATTATCCAAGGAATTTCTATTCTGAAAGTAATGGACAAAACTGCTTCTGGGTTTATCTAAATAGCAAACATCTAGCTGTTCTATAAGGTTCCATGTGCTTGTGTAGATACACTCCGTTGGTATTAAGAATGGTTGTCCCCAGGAACAAGGGATGTCTTTCCATTACAAGCATCGTCAAAATGGCTGTACTCCCACAACTACTACACAGGTTCAGTGCAATTCCAATTGAAATCCCAATACTATACTTCACAGAGCTAGAAAAAATAATCCAAAAATTCATCCGGAACCACAAGAGACTTAGAATAGCAAAAGGAATTCTAAACAACCAGGTCATGGCAGGGGGTATTACAATCCCCAACTTAAAACTGTACTATAAAGCCACTGTGATTTAAAAAAAAAACTGCATGGTACTGACAAAGTAACAGACCCAAGGGCCAGTAGAATAGATTAGAAGATCCAGAAACAACTCCAGATCACTAAGCCACCTTATCTTTGACAAAGGAGCCAAACATCCTCAATGAAGGAAAAACAGCCTCTTTAAACAAATGGTCCTGGAAAAAACTGGTTCTCTAGTTTCTTTCTCAGCTAACAGACTGTTAAAGTGTTCTTCTATGGAGACCTCAACAACTGATTTTAGTCTCTGAATTGACAGAGAAATGAATGGAGAATATAAATTGGTTTCCTAACTCATATGTAGCACACGTATAATTTCAGAGTCATCCAAACAGTCTCGTTGTGTTTTTATATTCCATCAGATACACTTTAATGTTAAACTGATATTGTAAAAGTACAAGGCATAAAGTTAGCATTGTGCAATCAATGACTAGAGATAAAACATAGAGAAACAGATTTTTCAATGACATGAATGAGGCATTTGGTATATTCAATCTAAACAAATTATATGAGCAGGATTTATAGTAACCTCTTGTTATGTGCTCAAATATAATTAATTGTCTGTATAAAATGGTTAGCATCCTTATTTCTTCTTTCCCATTAAATCAAAGTAGATACTATCATCATTATAGGTGATTAAAAATAAAAAATATATAAAATATAATGATGTTTCTTTTGAATTGACCCCAAATTTCCCTGCAACTGCAGTCTTCAAAAGAAGCTAATGTAAAATTATTCTGGGTTATAAGACATACTAAAGTTGTTACAAATGAAACAAAGTCTTGATTATCAAATGACAGATGATTTAGGCTAATTAATTCACTTTGTAATTTTAATCTTTCAACATTCTCTTTTTTAAAGGAAGTTCTTTGACATTCCATAAAAACAACTCAATCTGTCATTGACCACAGTGCCATGTAGCAAGTTATCCCAGCATGCAGGAGCAGAGTTCAGATAGTTTTTAAGCCATATACATGGTAGTTTACAAGTAATACCACATTCTCCTTTTTTGTTAAATATAAGAGATAATTTACTTACACAGAAACCATATTTTTGGAATGATAGAGAAATTTCTAGTAAGTAAATTCTAATACATGATTGCTTACACTGCATACTAATTTCACATTATCGTCATCAGTTATGCTGATGTGGTTATATTTTATGTGCATTTCTATCTCACCTACTTACTATAATAAGATTTCCTTGCCTTCCTATAGATTTTTTTCTGTGTGCCTATTTTCTTTGTCATGGAATTTCAGAATAATTCCTTAGCTACCTGTATTTCTTCCCCTCCTCTCTTATTTGCTAACTGTAAACAGTTATTAAAAGATAAAGATATACATTTCTACTCTTAGCTTTCCTGTATCTTCTCTCTATTAACAAAACTTCAAATAAAACAGAATTAAAATGTAATAAAGCGTTTCTTTCAGAAAATTTTAATTTTCTATAATTCCCTTTTATTCTGTAATAATATTTCTTCTCCAAGAACAGCAGCTTATATTTTAGTTTAAATTCTTAGTGACTTAGTTTTGTTTAATAAATCACTTTAAAATCTATGTTCCTTTGGAGTCTGAGACAAAAAATATTTCTTATAATTCACACGTACACACACAGATTTTAAAGTACAAAGCAAACAAATTTAACACTGTTATTCATCATTGTTTTTTTTTCAGTCTTCTGTATAAGACTAGGCACATCTTACAGACTCAGTAAAAATTGATTATCAAATATATGGCAAAGTATATATCCCAACAATTGATCATGTTTCAGGAAAAGTGGATTTCTATGAAATTATGCATGAAAGCAATAGAAGTATGATTCCTCATTCTGCTCCTGCATAAAGTAGAGTTTAATTTTTCAATATTATGTTTATTATTCTAAAATCTATACATTACTTGGGTACAAAACATATTCATTAATATGTTTTTCCTATCAAATGGTGACTGTTATTCTCATCTTTCAGTATACTGAACTTTACCCAATTATCTGCTAGATAGGCATACATAATTTGAAATATTTTTCTACTAAAGGCAGAAAATGACCCACCAATCCAGCTTAAATATTTAAGACATCCCTGAAACACAAACCCAGAAAACAGCACTCACATGAATCTCCTATGCATTTTGAGGTCTTAAAACAAAGATTCAGTAATCAAATCACAAATTTGCATTGTGAAATTAATAAATTGCATGAAGTATCTAGCTTTTTTCCTAGCCCCAAGTTTATAAGCACAGTGGAAATGAGTACAAAAATCCGAATGCAAAAATCTTCCCATAATTAATTAACAATTCCCATGATTAATTTTAAAATTAATCTTCTTCCACAATAATGGCAAGGCACATTGTACCCCTGGTAGAAGATTTATTAGTCTGTCTTGCATGAAAATTATTCATTTATGGATCTTTCATAGTAGATTGTGAGGTCCTTAAAAGTAGATACAATAACTTTATCTATCTATCTATCTATCTATCTATCTATCTATCTATCTATCTATCTATCTATCTATCTTCCTTTCTTCTACATGAGCTTGTGAATAGTAACTTACTGAATGCCCACAAGTAGAATAGGAAACTCAAGTCTCTTGACAGAGTGTAATAACAAAGGTACTACAATAGACAAGATTAGAACTACAATGAACTAAAGTAGTCCTATATATTCATATATACATTGAACATATAAATACTTTCAAATATTAAAACTGTGAGTAATGTTAAATGTCAAATTTTAGAATTAAGTAGGATTACTATCTGATCTGTGATATCACACATATAATTTCATATGAAAATGAAATCTGCACTTTGTTCAAGTGTAAAGATCCATTAATAAAAATAAACTCAATGACAAAGTTCAGATTATGACTATGTGAAGTATCAAATGCACATTACAAGTAATGGGAGATACCAATATTGTCCCTGGCAATAAATGGACCAAATAATGGGCCAAAATGAAGTTAGAATAGTTATACCTACAGCAGTGATGGAGAATATTTTAGACAAGTATCCAAACTGCAACCCAAAACCTACTTATTTATTGAAAAGTTCCAGTGGTGCAATTGATCATTGAGGTTTTTGTTTAGAGAAAACAAAAAGCTCATACATGAACATCTTTTGTCTTGAAAACAAAAGTCAAGTGTGTCATAGGTTCACCAGCATTCACTTACCATAAGTATACGCAGCATTAATAATTTACCATCCCTAGATTTCTTAATCAAGGTATTTTCCCAGTACAATTAGTAAGCAATGCCTACTGGATAGTTGCTGAAGAAAAGACTGCATTTTATGGCAAATAAATAAGTATTGTTATGAGATAAATAAACAGAAATGGAGCCACCCCAATATCTAGTCCTGCTACAGCTATGTTAGCTAAGTGCCAAAGCTGTTTCTACTGTTTACCTAAAAGAAACAGAACTTTGTTCCCTACAGATGGAGCACAGTTAGACTATAGTAAGTGGTTGAAAAGCAGGAAATACTTAAAAGTAGCATATGTGACACCTCTATGGAGTATGGTCCACCACCACATAATCAAGCACAGTATTTCTACAACAAACTGTGATCCATTAATAAAAATAATATCAAAAGGGAAAATTTAATGCATAAACAGGCTTTGGTCAGTTTGAAGGATGTATTGCTGTAAGTGATCGCAGATTAGTTTTATGTGTTCTCCGTTTATGATAAACCAACAGGTGAGAACTGCCACTGACGGAAGGCCGATTCTTACCTTGGCACATGAGACCTCTTTCCTCATAGCCGGCATCACAGGAGCACTTGCCAATGGGCACAAGCCATTCACCTTCTGTGCTGCAGTACATCCTGGGAGGATCTTCCTCCTTGGAATTGTTGACACAAGAACCTCTAACCTCCACCAGGGACTGGGAGTCCATGGGCACTGTGTCAGGGAACATCGCCAGATTCTTCACTGTGAATGGGCACTTTTTAAAGTATACTCTCACGGACACCAGGGCAACGCAAGCACCAACATCTTGAAAAGCCAAATAAAAACCTTTTTTGTTAACAGGACCTACTTCTCTAATCTCAGTGTTGAGTTTGAGAATACGGTCCCCAAGATCCATCTGAGTGAAGCTTTCATCAGCTGCAATGGTGTCGATCTTCGTAAACTGATGCTCTCGGAATTTGACCCCGTGATCATCATCAGATTCCATGTAGTACAAATTGAAAGTTTCCTTGCAAGTGCCCAAAACCAATGGAATACTATTGCAGTCCCGCAGAGTAAACTTGAGCTCCACATAGATCTTCTGGGCTGAGTTCCTGGGGACCCAGTTTGTCCTCAGCCAATTATTTTGACTATGATCCATGACGTTGCATACCTGGTAAGTCCTGATGGGCGTGTAATGCTCATCAACACCGCTGATTTCTTCCCACTGAAGAATACAGTAAAGGGCAATAATTAAAAAGTGAAACATAATAAAGACAAGACAAAGATGTCAAAGGTATCATTGAAACTACAGATAAAATAGTAGAAATTTCAGTGCTATTCATTTTGAAAGTTGATGTGGAGCAACTCGATAGCATCATTATTTGCAGTTTGTATTATTTGCAAGGTTTTATGAGTACATTGAGCCAGAGCAATTTATAATTTTGGGGAACATGATTTAATTGTGTTGAACTCTGTTGAATATTAGGGGGAAACTTTTAACCACTTCAATTTGACATTTACATTTCTTCATAATCTTATCTAAATATATGTGCTAACTTTCATATAATTTGAGTTAAGCTTAGTAATTACATATTTCACTCATATTTGTCCTGTGTTCTTGGCAATGTGAATTCTTCCACTGTTTTCAAGAGTTGTGTTGGATTTCCTGTCCTTTATTCCCAGGCTTCTGGGATAACTCCTTGAGCTTTGTTATTTATGTTCCAGAATCTCTGTAGTATTCCTGTTCTTAGAGAAATTCCCTTAAATTTTTATTTGAATCTTTATTGGTAACACACACACACACACACACGTCACAATTATGCTCAAAACTGATAACTTGTACCAGTGTATGACATGACGTAATTCTCATTTTTCTCCTTCCCCTACCTACCCTACAATTCCCTGCTCCTATACGCACAAGCTTTTTTTTTTCCTTTTTTACCATCAATTTTTTTCTTTCCCCTCATTACTTACCCCTAAACCCCATTTCCCTTTGGATATTTACTATTTCAGAATATCTGTCATCCATTGTGGAGCTTATTTATATTGTCAGTTTCTCATACCAGAGAAAATATACAATATTTACACATCTGTGACCTATTAATTTCACTTATCAGTATGTGTTTAAGGTAAGTCCAGTTGAGTAAATCTTGAAAACAACCCAAAATGCCCATTGACTCTAGACTGGATAAAGAAGATGTGATTTTTTTTATTATTATTAAAATGGAGTCTTATTCTTCTCTAAAGAATGCTGTTTGAGGCATTTATACTCCTTCAAAAATTTACACTTATTCAAATGCAAAATTAATTACACAATGTGAGGAAAGGTAGTTTGTTTATTTAATATATATCTGCTAAATGTTGATCCTGTAGTTTCTGTAATATATATATATATATATATATATATATATATATATATATATATATATATATGGCACAAAACTTCACCTTTTGGGAAATGAATAAAATGTGATATGATCATAGATTTAAAAATGTCAAATTCTCATTTGAGAGTATATTACTTTGTAGATAAATTTATTGAAAAGCTCAGTTCAAGGCCTTGAGTTTAATCCCCAGTATTGAGAAGAGTAAAAGAAGAAAAGAAAAAAGAAACAGAATTAAACTACAAAACAGGTATTTATTTTATCGCGATGAAATTTGTTTACCTTTACTGTTGAACCTAAAGTCAGCCCAACATGGAACAAACTTGAAGTATCTTTAAAATCTCTGAAAAAATACACATGAGGTGCATGTATCTTCATATAAGGAAAGAAAATATTCACATAGTACTTTTAATAATTATCAGTATGCTATTTTCATGTATTCTTCCATAGTGGTGTAGGAAGCTTTTCAGAAAAAAAGTACACAAGGAGAGTTTTGATCGTAAAACCTTTACACTCAAGTGTTTAGACTAGTAGTAGTAAAAACACATTTAAAGCAAAATTAAGTTGAAAATTTAATATATGAAAAAGAGGGAAGAGGTGGTGCACCAAAATCTGTGGTGTTGAAGTCCTTGTTAAGTGTAGTCATCTCTATTAAGAGGTATGACCTTGAGGAAAAAAAAAACACACAATACCAGTAAAGACAACTGCAATGTTTATGCAGGTCAGTCTGTTACTTGTGCGGCACTTAGCAGCAGCATTCTTTGCATTTTAAAAGGTTCATGTCTGATGAAGACATTCCACAAAGGAGACTTTCAGGACTGCTTCACAAAGTTTCAAAAACAATAGAATAACAATGCCCGGCATGGTGCTCACGCCTGTCATCACAGCACTCGGGAGGCAGAGGCAGGAGGATTGCTGAGTTCGAGGCTTGCCTGGACTACATAGTGAGCTCAGAGCCAGCCTGAACTACAAAGCGAGACCCTGTCTCAAAAAGAAAAAAAAAAAAACAATAGAATAAGTGTGTTTGAAGCAAGGGGCAGTAATTAGTAACAATGATTATTTTATAATGAATAATTATTTTAAATTTTAGCATTTATCATATATTTCAGTCACACCTTTATATGTACATTGACTGTATAATGGCATTGTCAAGTATGAAGCAATTGAGAACTTCAGAGAGCATGATTATCTTTGTTTGGACCTGACAATGTTATTTACAAATAACCCATTTGCCTATACATTTTTAGTCAAGATATCCTCATAAGAATGGATGAGGTATAAAACGCACTTTAATGAATCATTTGCAAAATCCTTTTTGCTATTAAAATCATTTGCCTAGGAAACAAATGGAGCATATTATATAGCAATGTTCCTAATTTGATATAAAATATTATTTTAATTATGGAGGTCTTACTGTAGTTTGACTTTGGCAAGCTATCAAGGGTCTTTGAATGCAGAGGTATAAATTGCAAGAAAATAATGCAAACAACACAGGATGTTTTGCACGTAAATAGTTCCACATAGCAATTATCACTTCATTAATTTGTAATGAAGTTCAAATTGCCTGTAAGTGATGGTGCCTTGCCTTCTCCAACCACTTGCAGCAGCACTAACACTCTATCATTTCCTTAGTGTACGAGACAGTGGAAATAAAATATTTAAATGAACATTTATTTGATAGCATCACAACAATAATTAATTAGAGGTGTTGGTGTAGTGATTTAAAGAATATCCAGATTTACAAAATCTCCCTACCCCTAGGGATAATGAGTAATGCTCATAAATTACCCGGGTTACTCTATTGTAATAGTAATTATCTTTAGCAGACTTAAGAAAAGAAAATCGGCGACTAATACGATTGATGACAAACAATTTATCAGTGCAGAGCTTCTTCTTTCTCACCTTTGTAACCCTCAAAAACATCTCTTCTAGTCACTATCTTCGGTAGAAGGCAGATTTAGGAAAACTGAAAATACTTCTGAAGGCTTGAATTTTCTGAAATTAATAGTACTGAGATCCTAATTTTTTAGAAGCCAGAGCTGAGCAATTTTGTTGTTGTTTCTGATTATTGTACTTGTAGAGAGCTTGTGTTTCCAGTCTTTTCTTGGAGAAGGCATCCTGAAATTTCTTCCCAGAGGCACAGAAATCATAATGAATCTCATCAAAAGAAGAGTAGTTTACAAAAAAAAACTCTTTGTGTAGGTTTTCCAAAGAGGCACAGTTGCTTATCACTGTGGTGCAGCATATATTTTTGAGGGCAAAACATTTGAATAAATAATTGGTATTTAATAACATTCTGAAATTCCTCACTTATGGTTAAGGAATTCTTTTATTATTGACATTATTTCATCTCATAGATAAGATGTTTAACTTATTCCTAACAAGGAAGAAGGACAAAAAAAAATGTCAATTTTTCTTTAAAGAGGGAGAAGCTGAAGTACACTTAATACATACAGAGGTGTAACTGGAAAATATTAAAGTGAGAAAAACCAGTTTTACAAAAATTTGCAGATAACAATAAAAAGAAAATAACATCACATTGTTCTAGTATTTCAATGATAATTTTATATTTCAAGAAACTATCAGTTCTATACTTTATAGAATGGTATGATGATCAATGTTCCCTAAATAAATGTGACATTGTCTTATTTCTCCACTCACATTTATTATTCCTACCTTTCTTCTTCTCTTGTGTATATCTATAATTACTGAAACATCAGTATTTACTATAGAAATGTTTGAACATTTATCATGAAATTATGTTTTAGTGTGAAGAAGTATAGTTGCACATTTCTGGCCATAATTACAGAGATGGCTACAAAAACATACTGCACTTCAATTTATGCATAGATTTCTTACCTATTTTAGTCTCCACAGTATGTACACACATCCACATACAAATTTCTAATGGTATAAAATACAAATATTGAATAATTTAAGAGATGAAACAGCTGAGAAATACAATTATAGAATTTTGGTTTTTTGTTTCCATGACCGTCAAATCAGGGATCTTCATTCTTGGGAGGGGATCAGGAAGAGAGAAGATAGAACTTGATTTTGGAAAGTAGCATCAGTGATGAAATGTGCACTGTACTACTGGAATAGAAACATAATTTGTTAGAGAAAAGAAAAAAAATAAAACGTATACAGGGGGTAGGGGTTGTAGACAGGACAAGGGAAAGGGAAGAAAAAAATGAGAATCAACATGTGTCCTGTGCAGGTACACATGCTCAGTGTTGAATGTGATCATAATGTATGTATAAAATGTATCAATAAAGTTAAAACAAAAAAAAATCCAGACAGGACCTGTCTGGAAAGGTATGGCCAGTGACGGTAAGGACAGTTTAATCCATCTTTAGCCTTTAAGCATGTGTGAGAAATGTGATGATGGTGTTAGAACTGATCTCCTCAATATAAGGAGGGCAATAGCCTAATTTAGGTAAAGTAGGCTGAAA